>CM062097.1:833510-1137929 GCA_031163375.1 Conogethes punctiferalis | reverse complement strand
CTTACATTGGATGAGTATCTCGCGCAAACTATTACAGCTTAGAAAAAAAATATGTAGTTGGGTTGAGGAAAAAAAAATTTAGTTCAGTACTATGTATGGGGAACCCACCAAAGTTTTGGATTATTTTCTGATTTTTTAAAATCTTACTGCAGTTTACAAAATACATCTACACAAAATTCCAATAATGTAGCTCTTTAGTTTCGGAATAAAATGGCATGTGACATTCGGGACGGACGGACAGACAGACATGACGAATCTAATAGGGTCCCGTTTTATGGCATTTGGCTACGGAACCCAATATATACAAGACGTCTATAACCGGTAACGAACATTAAGTTAAAAAAAACACTTACAAGATCATCACAAGGTAACGCGCATTTCCCAGCCACTTCCTTCGCAAACATAAATTACGAATTCGAAAAATAAAGCACGAACATAGTAAGACATTTTCAATATCCCAACACAGCCAATATTCCCCCTCGCGCCGTTATTATTAAATGTGGCATGTATTAAAATTTATACTCCCTCCCCGATACCCCATTGATATCCCCAATTTTATTGGCAGTCTGCGAGATGTATCAATTTTTCACCTACTATTCGTTTCTGTGGCTTATGGTTTGTGAATTTTATATTTGTTACCCCTATATTTTGTGGGTGGTCCCGTTGTATTGTGGGGGTTTGATGGGTAAATTGATGACTTAGATGGTGAAACGATCGATTTGGTGTCTTGTAAGCGAGTAGAATTATATATCAAAGGCATTTTAACTGTAAAGAGAGTACTCATATTACAAAACAAAGTAACACTACACATGGTTTCATGAACACACTTTACACATAAAAATAACTATCTGGTATCATCATCATCATCAGCCCGTGTCAGACCACTGCAGGACAGAGGCCTCTTCTATGATCGCCACTTAGGTCTACTACTGGTTACTCATAATCATAAAATCATTATTTATTACTAGCTGTGCAGCGGCGTCGCTCTGCGTGGATATACGGGTTTAACTAATAACGGACTACCATAAAATACCTATATTAACCTAGGAGTCTAGTTAACAATATAACCCAAGCAATACATTGGTGAAAACCGCATTCAATACCATGCAGAAGCTTTCGGCGTGACAGCGCGATTCAAACATACAGGTAAAAAAGTTCTCCCCGTTTTCCCGTCACTGCTCTGCTCCTATTGATTGTAGCGTGATGAAAAGTATACTATAACCTGCCCAGGAGTATGAAGAATAAATGTAACCAAGTTTCGTTAAAATCATCAACGAACAATTAAAAACAAATAATTGGCCAAATTGGTCCAGGCGTTGTTGAGTTATGCGCATACCAACACATTTTGCGAATCATTTTATCTTATCGTTATAGCAAGATCCCTCTCTTGTAGAGACACTCATATAATAAGTTTCGAGTTGTCTTTCTTTCTTTCTAGCTACTTTCCATAGCAGCTGCCAATTCTTTAAACGGCCATTTTCCTCGATCCAAATCTATACAAACACACTTAACATGTATTTTATTGCACGATATCTCTTTTTGGGGATCGGTGATATCCGAGCGAATCGAGCCAATTTTGTAGTTCAAACAATTGCTTTTTTATTCGATACGTATCTACGACAAGAGGGTGGGTTCCGTATGTCTTTTTGCACGATTGAGATGTCTTTTGTGTCGGATTTGTGTTTACAAGCATTTTTCAAAAAACACTTTTGTTAATTCTTGTTTCCGTCACAAAAGCTAAAATAAAATAATAACCCAAGACATGACCACGCTGGGCCACACAGCGCCACCTTGCCCCAAACTAAGCCAAAGCTTGTATAGTACAAGCTTTGGCTTAGTACATAGGGGTACTAGACAACTGATAAACTTACTTAGATACATTTTTTTTGTAAATAAATACATATTATACATAGAAAACACCCAGACCAATACAAACAGACATGTTTATGAACAGAAATGTTTGTACTGTGCGGGAATCGAACCCACGACCCTTGGCTCAGAGGGCAGAGGTCACTACCAAATGAGCCACCGAGCCTGCTTATTGAAGAAACGCCCGTTTGTACGTCTTGACGTATGCTCGCCAATGCGCGTTTTTGCCACGAAAAGCACCAATGTGACTAGCCTATTAACTGTCACGACCGGGATTCCAACTTGAAAACATCCCGAGCATTAAGCGTACGCTTGCCAACGGGCTACTGAGTTTCATACATATCTCTACCTACATAAACTATATTTCCTATATATATGTTTGGTACATTATCATAACATACTGCATCCATTTCCAGATAATATTCACCTTGCACGTACTTACTATCAACTGAACATACAATATGGATCTTCCGTCTCTATCCAACTCGCCGCAGTCAGTATCTCCGTCTCTCTCCCGCTACAAAGTATGCTCGGAGCATAGATTTATGAACGATATAATTTTGCAATTTTCAAAGCCAATGTCTCGTTGTTAAAGGCGTGTGTAGGAAAACGATGCCAGGCGGCGTCCTTGTGTCAGCACTCTCGTGTAGGACAATACATTCGATTCTAGTTTGCTCTGAACGAGCATGTTCGTTGATGCCTGAAGGGCGCTGGACGGTAGTTCATAAGAAATCGTTTCAATTTACATGAAATATTTCGTATACACTAGGGATTCACATATAAACTTCAGTATTTTTTTTGTAAGTAAATGGGTAACGCTTGACCTACGACCAGATGTTAAGCGACATTAGAGTCTACAACGAAATGCGCTCACTCAACTAAAACCGATTCACTCTCGCCTTGAAAACATGAAGATTATGGATAACACGAACTCAAAGAGTTTTAATAGCTTCGACGTTCGCACTACAAGTGTAGAGACAAAGCGCTTTGTATCAGTTTTTGGAAGCTTTCATGAATAATTTCATGTTTATTTACTTTATGTCATTTACTTAAGTATTTTATAAATCTTCGCTCGAATTGAGCTGCCCGTCCGGGGAAGAACCTCCACAGTCCACCCTATAGAATACCGCAGCCAAATGACCTCCGGTCATGTTCCTGTCGGTGAGTAGGGTTTCCGGAGCTCGTGGGGGGTATGGGTTGGCATGGCGGTGGCAACTGACAGGTAACAGACCAGTTACTTGCCCGTGAAAACGAAAGCTAAGCCCAAGTCGCTGTGACAGCGGGCAAGTAACTGGTCAAATGCCTGTCAGTTGCCACCGTCATGCCAACCCATACCCCCCACGAGCTCCGGAAACCCTACTCACGGACAGAAACATGACCCGGAGGTCATTTGGCTGCGGTATTCTATAGGGTGGTGGAGGTCCTTCCCTGGACGGGCGGCTCAATTCGAGCGAAGATTCG
Organism: Conogethes punctiferalis; assembly: GCA_031163375.1. Lineage (NCBI taxonomy): Eukaryota > Metazoa > Arthropoda > Insecta > Lepidoptera > Crambidae > Conogethes > Conogethes punctiferalis. Next base: position 1,134,599 of record CM062097.1, on the reverse strand, counting down.
CTTTGCCATACCTCTCTTAAACCTCGCCTGTTTGCTCCCTCTGACATAAAAGAAATGCAAATTTTATTCCCTGACTTCCATTTTGTACTTCCTCAACAAAACAGTAGGTACCAAATTACCTCACAAGAACGGGAGTGACACACGCAAATATTGCACCAGAGGAAACGTCGTATCACGGGAGGAATCAAACGCCGGAAGCGGAAACGGGCGTATTTTTCGAATTTGAATTTCGAACCCGGTCCGCTTCCTGCGGGAAGCTTGAGCTGTTAAACGGGAACGCTTTTCATAGTTATCTAGAGCTTTAGGTATTTCTTTGCGTATTATATGTGAGTTTTGTAAGTGGGTTGGATTGAAGTCCGTTCCCTTTGACCGAACTTTTGATTTGAATTTGAAATTTGAGATGGACATTCCACATTTGATCACATTGAATAAATATCTTTATTGCACACCACACATCATCATCATCATCATCAGCCTACTGTAGTCTCTGCTGGACATACGCCTATCCAGTTGTTCGCCACTTAAGGAAAACATCTGGAGGATATACCCATAGTCGCCACGCTGGGCAGGCGGGTTGGCGACCGCAGGGCGTAGCTTCCCGCTCCGGTGACGCTGCTGCCCATCATCGGCCCGTGGTATTTAGCCACGCCTTTAATTGTAATGGTTATACCGCCACCAGTCGGTTGCCAGCGCCTCGTTTGTTATTCGGCAGGATGCACCACGGGCAGGTGAGGTTGGCTTGGAGCGAAAAGATGATAGGCCGCTCCCTTACGGGGTGTGTTGCACAATTTCACTTGTCACTTATATAAAAAAAAACCTACAAAAAAAGACAATCCAATCCCCCTTTCTTTACAGAACAAATGATACCGCGAACAGGAGTCGAACCCATTACCATACACAAATGTTATGCTAAACCAGAGCCATTAGGGCAGCGATCGCGTTTATCTGCCCGGGGACATCAATAACGCGTGTCGTCAGCGTGTGTAGGAGCCCTTATGAAGGAAAAAACGTGCACACATCAAGAATCGAACATTAGACTGATGTGGTGGAAACACACGGGGTGGAGCTGCGGGCGTGACCGCGGCGTCTAAGAAAAAGTGAAATATCTTATATTTTGTATGTCGGTTACAGGAATGATTATATTACATAGTTAATTGTAACCAGGGATGTAAGGGAGCGGCCTATCGTCTTTTTGCTTCAAACCAACCTCACCTGCTTGTGGCGCACCCTTCCGGATAACAAACGAGGCCCTGGCAACCGGCTGGTGGCGGTATGACAATTGAAGGCATAGCTTAATAGCACAGACTGATGACGAGCAGTAGTGTCGCCGGAGCGAGAAGCTACGTCCTGCGATCGCAAGCCGCCTGCCCAGCGTGGCGATTATGGGTATATCCGTGCGGGTGTCCATGGGCGGTGTCGACTGCTTACCATCAGACATCACATTTGCTCGTCTGCCGCCTCTTGCATAAAAAAGCAGTTTGAGAACAACTGGATAGGCTTATGTCCAGCAGTGGACTGCAATAGGCTGATGATGATGGGGGGAGGGTTACGGTTGGGCAGGCATGGCGGTGGCAACTGACAGGTTGTAGTGTATGTACGACATACGTCTGACCAAGTTACTTGCCAGTTGTCACAGCGGCTTAGGCTTCTCTTTCGCTTTCCATGGGGCGTAGGGAAGCTATTATGTCGATCCACTAAAAAAAAAAATACTTCAGCCATGCACTTAAATAAACGCAATCACTACTCTTATGTTTCCGCCAATATAACACAAGCCTGTTATTCCAAAACCCACCCTATCTCAACCAACCACGACTTCTTTTCCAGCTCATCACTCAAAGAAGGTATCGAAAAGAAATTGTAAAATAAAATCAAATGTAATTTGCGGTCTCAATTCGTTCGCGCCGGAGGCTAACGTGTGTCTGATCACCCTGTGTGTACAGTTCAATCTTCCCTTCAAGATTGAACCATACTGTGTCTATAGATGTCGCAGGAGAATTGGTGTATCAGCCGTTTTATAAAACATCTGGAAATTTGTCTGATTACTCTGTTTACTTACATCATCATTATACGCCTACAATCGTCCACATAGGCCTCCGCCTTTGACAATTATTATTACCTATATTGTATTTAACTTAGTCACCAGGCTTGGCAGTCGGGTCGTTTACTGCAGTAAGTTTTATTTAACAGTTAACGTTTAAGCCCAGGTAACCGCTGCTATCTGTGTCATGAGTCTTGAAAAGTTCGTCATCTTTATCATCAGCCTATCTCAGTCCACTTGAGAGGCCTACATCTCAAGTTGTTCGCCACTTTGGGCAAACATCTGGAGGTTTTTACCCATAATCGCCAGGCTGGGCAGGCGGGTTGGCGATCGCAAGGCTTCGCTTCTCGATGCGGTGACGCTGCTGCTGCAGTCACCGGCCTGTGGTATTAAGTTACGTCTTTAATGGTCATGGTTATGTCGTAGTCATCTGATTGAATTTCCTATTCAATTGAATGGCTAGCGCGTTCTAGCAAATAATCTGTACAAAATAATTGATAACATAACCAAACTAGCAGTTCTCTATAACAGCTGATTCGCCGATTGCACCGCGACATAGACGCCCCATACAGCGTAACCTTAAGTGATGTGGGATTTGTGTCGTTTGTTATTCCGGTGGATGTTATCGAAATTAAATTTGTGTTCAGAGGTAATGTGGAGTATTTGATTCGGAGTGTAATGTTGCTCTCTTATTTTCCTACACGTGAAGTGCTTGAGGGATCAGTCAGTGTATAGCAAGAATAATTTTATATGCAGGCATGGCGATGGCAACTGACAAGAGGTTAATTTGGTCATTTTTCCGTTGTTGACTTTTCTAATTAAGTGAAGGCCTTTTTTTATAAAAGGAGCATTCAGGATGACGTCAGTCCACCTGATGGTAAGCGGCCGCGAGGTCCAAATGTTAGGTCGACATGCACATTAGGGAAAACCCAACGCGCCTGTCGCCCTTACCATGTAGGCCCACTGAGATGCCGTTTCACGCCCCGCCTAAAGAACCCAGGATTGTAAGAGGAAGGAAGCACATGAGCTGGAAGGGCATTCCATGACTTAATGGCACGGGGCAGGAACAAGAAACTAAAGCTTTTGGTGCGTGGCACTATTGTCTGTATGGTATGCGGATGACAACGCTGTCCAGCACATGTTGTTCGGGAGAGGAAAGGAGAGGAAGCCTAATTTTGTACCCTAAAATATTTATGTCATGATGTCAAATTTTAATGGTTCTTTTACAAACCCATCAAACACCATATAAAATCAAAGCCAGCCATCTGCCTACCCTATTATATCATATCAGGTAGCCTCTATACTAAACTAAGAAAAAACCGTCTCACCTCAATGAAATATGATTCAAACATATCCCTGGGCACAAAGAAATGGGCCCGGAGATATCAAACGTACATTTGGCGAGAGCGCGTGTGATGCATGCGGCTGTGACATTGATTTGGTACATTTAAATGGTGTCTTATGCGGTACGGAACCAGCGTAGGCACTTTTGCCTGTTTCATGCGCGTCGTCATCGTCATGATCAATGACAACTCTTATAGGTAATGAAAATAAAAAATATCTTTATTCAAGTAGGCTCATGACGAGCACTTATGAATCGTCAAATAATGAAGTAAGCAAAAACAATGAATCTACCACCGGATTCGGAAGGTCGTTTTCTACCGAGAAGAACCGGCAAGAAACTCGATTGTTACTCTTTTTTAACCGACTTCGAAAGAAGGAGGAGGTTCTCAATTCGTCTGTATGTATAATTTTTTTTCATCGCTAAAATTCTTACAATTTTTGTATTACAACGTTTATAAATAAGAAAATTTAGACTTATACAATGCAAAGCTATAAATTGAGTTTATACAATTCAATAGGAGTGTTGAATTGTTACAGCTTGGCTTAACTAAGTTAGTGTCACGACTCAGCCATACACACTCAGCCCTCCACTAACACCTCAGAGGGCAGGGGAAAGCTGAAAACCAGCGCTGCCAGGGACGCAGGCAGCATCAGCTGAGCTTTGTCCTATTGTCTGCCTGTACGATTGTGTACCTAATATATGCCTATGTACCTACTGTATGTAACTGTAAAGACAATAAATAAATTCTTATTCTTCAAAAAGCGAGCCTACAGATTTGTCAAAGGTGCACCTGTGACTCCCCTGGTGTTGCGGTGTCTATGGCCTGATGTGATCACTTACTATCATTACCATCGAACTACAGCCATGTATTTGGTGACATTCTTAACTCTTGCATACACCCATCCGTCCCTAATACAGATAAATGTAGTCGAGAGTAGGGATTTTTGCTGCGGAGGGCACACAACTATTTATATTGAATTTGTTGTTTGCGTGGAATTTATTATTCCACATTTGCTACTCGATTTCGTGCATCCATCTTGAGGTATTTCTCTCATATATTTTTCCCTTTTTGATGGAAATGATGGCTGGAAGTGAGCTCAATCGGCTTTGGATTTTGAATAGGGGATGTGAGTTGTACTTCTGTGGTAATTCAGAAACGTACTACAGTTATTTGGAATCAGCTCAAGTAGGTAATAAAAAAAATAACAAAACATGCCAAGCTGAGCCGCACAGTGATGACTAGTCCTTAACTAAGCCGAAGCTTGTACTATCTATACTTATAATAAATCTGTAGAGAGGTCAATTCTGTACATAAAATATTTTTTCAAAATAACTATCAGGGGGTGATAAGTGATCGATACTGATACCAAAAATGCAATCAGTAAAATTTTTGTCTGTCTGTCTGTCTGTCTGTATGTTCGTTATAGAAAAAAAAACTACTGAACAGATTTTGACGAAACTTGGTACAATTATTCTTCATACTCCTGGGCAGGTTATAGGATACTTTTCATCACGCTACAATCAATAGGAGCGGAGCAGTGACGGGAAGTGTTAGGAAAACGCGAGAAATTTAAACCTGTATGTTTGAACGCGCATTACGCGAAAATACTGCATAGAATTGAATGCGGTTTTCACCAATGTATTGCTAGAGGTCTAACTTAAAACTTAGGCACAAGGTATAGATGGGTATTATATGGAAGTCCGTTATTTTTGAAACCCGGTATCCACGCGAGCGACGCCGCTGGCACAGCTAGTAGGTAATAAACAACTGATAAACTTACTTATGTACGAGTAGATACTTCTTTTTGCGAATATAATAATAATAATTTATTAACATAATACAGCTACAGTTTGTGTTACTATAGATACTGCACTAGGCTCACAGGCCTGTATTGCAGTATCTAATGGTGACTAACTATTAACATTTTTTTTTGTATGTGTGTCTGAATGTATACACAGCTATTAAACATAGTATACATAGCACCCAGAACAATATAATAACCCTTGGTTCAGAAGGCAGAAGTCACTACCAAATGAGCCATCGAGCTAGTCGCAAGGATAAATGGATCCATGAAATGATAACGAAACGTATTGAAGCATACTGCAATAGATATACATAAACTATAATATTTATGTAAATTATAATTATAATATATATACATAAATGATAATCATCATCACACTTCGTCATGAATGAAAAAATGGATTATAAAACGATATTTTATAGTCCGACGACCTGACTGGCTAGCTTTCTGTAGTATTATTGGCCAAGTCTATTACTTATAGCAAAATCTTTGGAAATACCTATCCTCAAACTTACATAAAACCATGCATCTCCTATCCAACCCATCCCTCACCCCCCACCCTACAATCTCACAAACCTTAAGGATTTCCCTCCCATTTTCTTCATATAAGAAAAACTGTCCGTAAGGCGATATGACCACATTACTCGAATGTGTAATTCTATACACGTCCGCAGAGATTCCGCGTGCTCCGCCCGTGCGTCCGTCTATATCCTTCAAACCGCCCAAATTCGTCACTTTTATACCTTTATATTTACCTAGGCTTGAGTAAGAGCCGATACAGAGCTAGGCATAGGTAGAATTGGTCGTTTTATTGTGTTACTTTTTGAGGTAAAGGAAATAATAATGTTCTTGCAAACCAGTGCAATGTATGGGATGTAAAAACGCGACCTATCGTCTCCTGCCCGTGGTGCATCCTGTAGAATAACAAACCAGGCTCTGCAAACCACTGGTGGTGGTATAACCATCACAATTGAAGGTGTTGCTAAATACCACAGGCTGATGATGGGCAGCAACTTCACTGGATCGAGGAGCTACGCCCTGCGATACCCAACTCACCAGTCTAGCGTGGCGATTATGGGTAAAGCCTGCAGGTGTTTTTGATGCCCAAAGTGGCGAACAACTAGAGAGGCCTATATAGTAATTATCATCATCATCTGCCTATCCTAGTCCGGCAGTGAACTACGATATGCTGATGATGATGATGATTAGTGCCCACGTTTTGTTCTTTCGCACCGTATGTCAAACCGCGTATGTCATAATAACTGATCGTAGTGTGTGAGGATTATTAGCTGACCAACATCATGTTTAAAAAGAGATTTCATTATAAGCGTTGTCGACAAGATTGTTGAATTTCATTATGCCACTTCTAACAATTCAAAGCACTGCATGACAGGCAGTCACTGAATCACGTACTGGGCATTCTCGCAAGGGCGCCTCTCGCTTTACTGCCGGGATTGTAGCGGGCGAAGCCGCGTGCGCGCGTAGTATGTGACTGAGGTTGACATAGCGTCATGCTTATGAAGCGATTTGGGCTTTCTTGGTCACAATGACCATCGCAGATTTAGTTTGGTTGTGTACCAAATCCTACTAATATATGCAAAAGTAACTCAGTCTGTTACGCTTTCCCGCTTAAACCTATCAACCGATTTTGATTAAATTTGGCACGGACAATCTTTAGACCCTGAGAATGGACATAGGCTACCTTTTATTCCAAAAAGGATGAAGAAACACTTCTGTGACACACCTACATGAACGCGGTTGAAGCCGCAGGCACGGCTAGTTACAAATAAAATAAAGACGGTACACATTTCACTATATGAAAGGCTGCTTGTAAAATTAACAACTATAGAGATAACAGCTATCTGCTATACTGATAGCGATGTGACAGACACGCCTACATGTCCATAATTCCCTTTCCTGCAACCCGTGGGCAAGGAATTAGATATGTGATTTGCCTATACTTAACTTAGATTAAGCCAAGATCGCCCTACTCCAGCAGAGAGAGGAGCTGTGCGGAGGGAGGCATATGAAGACCTCGTCCTTCAATGGACGGATAACCTCGCCTCCGCAACGTACGGAAGACGGCTCCTCGACGCCTTAGGTCCCGTACTGAGGGAATGGGTGGAGCGACCTCACGGCCACCTCACCTACCGCCTGGTGCAGGTGCTGACCGGACACGGTTGTTTCGGCAGCTTCCTGCACCGCATTGGGCGGGAGGAGTCGCCGAAATGCTGGGAGTGTGGGGCGGACGTGGACACGGCCGACCACACTCTCATCTGGTGTCCTGCATGGGTTGCCGAACGCTCCGTTTTGTCCGGGGTGGTCGGCAGCCTATCCAGTCTTTCCGCGGTCGTCACAGCCATGCTAGGCGGCCGCGAGGCTTGGTCGGCTGTCGCCTCCTTCTGTGAGACGATTATCTTACAGAAGGAGGCTGCAGAACGGGCGCGCGAGGCCGATCCCTCGGCGCCGGCGTTGCGTCGACGTAGAGGAGGGCGCAATAGGCGGATGTTTGACCGCCAGCAGCCTCCTGACGGGACCCAGCGGGTGGTTGGTGCGGGGGCACCACCACTCGCCTTGCACGGGCCCCCGTCGTTGTCGAATGGGAGTGGACTGGCCCTTCGGGCCGCTCCCGTCGCTCCCCCTATGGGGGGGCCTGTAGGGTCCAGGTAAGGGCCGCGCTAGTGGTGTCGTGGCAGTCTTGGCCTAAGGTCCCATGACACCACCCATTAGGCGCCTGACGGAGGGACCGGGGTTTTTTAGTGGGTATTCCCTGCCTCATTTCCATCCCGAGGCAGGGTGCCGCCCTTCCTTTCCTAAGGGCGGCGTGAGTCCCACATACCCTGTCACTCCCCCGGGTGGCGGGGATGCGTCAAGGCATTTTTCCCCGGGTCAAAAAAAAAAAAAAAAAAAAAAGATTAAGCCAAGATGCATGTCTTGGGCTATTTTTACGTTGTAACAGGATGATAATAACAGTCACATACGTAGGGGTACCCAATATTTGATGATCTTATGGTGAAGGGAATTCTCGTCTATAGCGCGGGAAGTCTAATAATTTGGGGTCAAGAAAAGAAATAAAATATGACGCACGGACAAACATATCTATAAATAACTATTCCACAGCTTTCGCCTCAAATGACACTGAATATTTCAATCCCCACGCACCCATTTATTAAGCTGCCGAAAGTTATCAAATTTACTATCTACTAGCGTAGATGCGTAAAAATTTTACTATGCCTATTTTCTGGTAGTAAACTGTGGTCAATCCCGGCCTGTAAGTAGGCCTGTCCCCTTTTTATGGGGGACATAACTCGCCCCCCTCTAGGTGAGAGTATTGTAGACAAATTGTCCACCCATTGTTTTATGGCGGACTTGCCTCCGCATGATTTGGGGTATGAGCTTGTAATGTTTCGCTTGAGGAAGTAATGAAGAAATACGTCTAAAATTGTAGTATTGTTTTCTTTAAATTTACTAATGGCTTTTATATGTGTAATGGTTCTTTGCGATCAGCTTCCAACTGCGACTTTTGGAATGGGTACGACTTAGAACGAAGGTACCACAAATTAATACTTAAATACAAATATAAACACCCTGACACGGAACAAACACAAAGTGTTCATCACACGAATGTTTGTCCCGGGTGGGAATCGAAGCCACGACCCTTGGTTCAGAAAGTAGGGGTCACCAATCGAGCGACCGAGCCGGTGATAAAGTGCTATTAGGTATCCGTTGCAGCAGCGTCTTGGCCGATTTGGAAGTCTCTGAACCGGCTCCGGTCCGGGGTTGGCCGATGTAGGGCAGATATGGCCAAATGGGGTTTCAACGACGGGGCGCAAAGTGGCTGCGACTGTGGCGCGACCTCTCAAACAATGTCGCATATGATCACCTGTCCATTGTGCCCCACCACCTGCACTTTGGAGGATCTCTACCAAGCGACTGACAGCGGTGTTTCAGTGGCTAAGTTCTGTCGGGATCTGTGTGATATAAATTTTAAAAGGGATTATCATTGACCCGAAAAGAAGAAGCAGCGTCTTGGGCTCTTTCGCTTTCCATCAAGCCAAGAAAAGCCACATACTGTTATACCTACTACAAAAAAGCGTCTAAAGACTCCGATACAAAGTTTTATCCTTCCCAGTCTATCAATAAAACAACGATATTTTTTTTACGATCCCGCGAATGTATCGGTACGGCTTGCGGTCGGATTCACTTAGTGATTTTATGGTGACCATCAATCCGCCGGTTTATTGGCAGAGCACTACGGGGGTAATAAGTCGTGAATAGATGTGGTGCATTTTTATTTTCACGGCGAGATGTCGACGTATCGGCAGTACCTGACGTTTGCCACTGAAGATATTTTTTTTATTTTTTTTTATAGTAGCTTGACGTAATGACCTCCCTACGCCTGATGGAAAGCGAAAGAGAAGCCCAATTTCCAAAACATATCTTTACGCTTCAAGCCACCTTCAACTGACCTGATGCACCCTGCTGAACAAACAAACGAGGCTCTGGCAAATGACTGATGGCGTATAACCATCGCGATTGAAGCGTTGATAGCTAGATATCACAGGCCGATAACGGGCAGCAGCGTCACCGGAGCAAGAAGCTACGCCCTGCCATCGTCAACCCGCGTGCGACATTATCATGCCCATAATCATGGGCAAAGCCTCCAGATGTTGATGACGTCGGTCGAACTGGAAAGGCCTATTTCCAGCAGTGGACTTCGATACACTGATGATGATGATGATGATGATAAAACATAAAAAAAGACTGTAACATACGTACAGTTAGTATAAAACATTGTAATATTCCTCTCCAGTCTTATCTCCAAGACCGGAGGCGTATGATTTTATATATTTTACGACAGACTGCGATTCCGTCTGTTTATATGTGCACTCTCTTTTGATGTGTCGATGCACTACCCGCCTCTGTATTGTTTATAATAATATCGTAAATGAGAATGTTGCTTTTGCCTTCGGCGGTTTTACGTTCGGAAATAGTCGTATAATATACTTGGACGGAGATGGCGTTAGATACAACCTTACTTTTTACCCGACTGCCAAAGGAGGAGGGTAATGTTTTACGCATGTCCTCCTCCGACTCAGATAGCAGTCGTTACATCATATCAGAGATGATGATAACTCTGACGCCTAAACTGGGAATGAGTATAGCTTACCCTAAGTGTTGCGGAGGTCTGATGGCAGTCGCTCTGTGTAAAAGCTTAGCCCTCGCCAAATCTCTCAGTTTGGGAAGCCGACCCTGAGACAATCGGGAAAAAGGATGATGATGATGATCCTCCTCCGACATATCCTCGAGTGTACGCTTTATGAGGAACTTCTTGCCTCGCGCCTCGGTTTTGAGGAACCAACTTCCTGCGACAGTCATTCCGAACAGCTACGATTTGGGAACCTTCAAGAAACGAGCGTGTTCATATTCAAAAGGCCGGCAGCGACCCTGGAACTCGATTTGATTTGCAGGTGTCCAAGGGTAGTGTCGACTCTTGTATAAGAAAAAATATATCGGGAGAGGAACCAACTCGATAGCTATCAACGCAAAATACCTACCTAAGTAACTTTCTCCTAAATGGTGAACTTGACAACCGACAACCGAAATAACCTATGTAACCCTCTATGGGTGCCCGCCTGAGATATGGTTTTAGCATTTGATTAAACAGTCTTAGGGGGCTACTTTTCTTCTTTTAAGGGGCAGCGCAGACAACAGACTATCCGTGACGCACTTTTTTGCAATTATAAGCAGTAACGCACACGACGCGCAAAAATCTGTCGCGGATATTTTACAGACTCAACGCACACGACGCACATCTTCGAATATTCTGTCGGCAGACCTAGATGCTCTTTTTAATTGTCTCAGACGCAGACTCTATCGCACAAAAAGTGTGTATCAATAATCAATCAAAATCAATATCAATAATTATAATCAATAAAAATCAAATATCAATAAATTTTTATTGGTTGTTTTGACAAAACGAGTCGCTTTCAACGATGCTGTGCATGAATAGGCTTGTTGCCTTTAAAATGTAAAAAATACTTCGACTTTTAGCTTATTAAAGAATAAAAGACACATATTTTTTAATTTGGAAATGAGACTAAAAATTACAAAGTTATAGCCCGTTCAAATTACGCGTGACGTCACGCGGTGTGACATTTTTACACGACGGAGTGACGTCAAAGACTCCCACTCCTAACTTTTGATGCGTTGTATCTTTGTTATTTTTATGATCTAAAATACGGACTAAACATAATGTAATTATTTTGACCACCAAAACATCCCTATTGACCGGACTATATTGTACTTAAACATAACTGATTTCAACTAAACTTTACTATATAGCTAATAATAATTATTAGCGCTTGAATCCATCTCGCTTGATACTAAACGACGTTAAAACAAAAATCGAACAATAAAAAAAATAATGAGCACGCCCAAATAAATTTTAACATTAAAAGGCAAAAGAAAAATCTACATTCACTCAATTTCTTAACGAACCGTCCAATTTTTCCCAAGTTTCCTCAAAGTGGGGTGAGGAATGCAAATTGTTGAACTGCACCAATGATTGGCCAAATTGTCTATCGGACCAACTTTGAGGTGTTAATGGCCGGCAAAGTTTGCCGTTTGCTTTGAGCAACCTACAGAGGGAATGTTGAATTTCGTTTTTTCTTTTTCCTCTTCGATAATAAAATACTCTCTTGACTAAATTTCGGCCACAGTAGCCAAACTTCTAGGTAGTTGCTTATAGATATGTTTAGAAAGGTAGAGCAAAGCGTATATTCGCTCTCTATAGAATACCGCAGCTAAATGACCTCTGGGTCGTGTTTCTGCCGGTGAGTAGGGTTTCCGGAGCTCATGGGGTGGCCTTTTGGCCTTATGGGGTGGCTCTTTGCCTGTGTCCCTAACATAGAAGGGACTATTAAGGGGACATATTTGCTCACAAGATTTCGTTGGCGCTTCGGCAGAAAACGAAGGTCCTCAGGTTCGAGTGGTCATGAAGCCCCTCGAAAGTGTATTGTCGAGTGCAAAGTGGTCGCGAGCCAGGTGGGTAAACCCTAGTAGTTGAAATATCTGGAAGTCGCGGTTACGGCACCCACATCGGTGTTTTATATTCATCTACAGCCGGGGGGAAGGGTGATCAACGCTCGTGTGATACCGCTGGTGTTTCAGGCGTCCATCATCATCAGTCTATTAATAGCCCACTGCTAGACATAGGCGTCTCCAGTTGTTCGCCCTTTAAGACAAACATCTGGAGGATATACCCATAATTACCACGCTGGTCACCCTCACCCTGAAGGCCCACTGAGATGCCGTTTCACGCCCCGCCTAAAGAACCCAGGATTGTAAAAGAAAGGAAACTCATGAGCTGCACATGGGTACATTCGATTCTGATTGAGAACAAACGGTTTCAAGGTTTCGTATATACTAAGTGATGCATATGAGAAGTTTCTTAAATAAGAAAGCATATTCTAATGATTTATTATTATTTTTTTATAGTAGCTCGACATAATGGCTTCCCTTCGCCTGATGGAAAGCGAAAGAGAAGCCCTAGTCGCTGTGACAACTGGCAAGTAACTGGTTAGTTACCTGTCAGTTGCCACTGCCATGCCGGCCCAAACCTAACCCCCCACGAGCTCCGGAAACCCTACTCACCAGCAAAAACACGACCCGGAGGTCACTTGGCTGCGGTATTCTATAGGGTGGAGGTCCTTCCCCGGACGGGCAGCTCAATTCGAGCGAAGATTCGCTATGCCCTACCTCTCTTGGACGATGTATTATTAAATCCAAACCAAGTTAGCTGTCCAAAGCTGGTACTTGCCAAGACACCCACACTTGACGCATCGGAACAATAGCGTTAAGGGTAAGTTTCACACTTAGCGGAGTCCGAGCGTAAGAGCGGACTTCGCGCAGTCCGAGCCAGACTCAGACCGGGCCGGACAATGTCCGTGTTTGCCTCGTATGGTTTATTGTGTTAGTTGCGTGGGCCCTTTGACGGAACTTTGGGAAACTTGCCTCTTAATAGCTATCTGCGTGGAAAACTTGCTTTAAACTGCAAATCTTATGATGTGGTGCAGTGTTTCTCAAAGTTTGGAAATGCCTATACGTTGAGCGGCTACAAAACTTTGTTGCCTGCCTACTACGCTGTTATAGTGGTCACTTGTGCCATTAAGTAAAAAAAAGAAAGCTGACGGTCAAACAAGTACCAGGAATATCAGGAAACGGGCATCAGTGTCTACCTGGGTACCTACTAATAAAACCTACTGCGGTGACCAACCCAGCTGCCAAATCCCAAATGAGAATTGGGGGGGTTTGCCTTAGTAAGTAGAAAGGGAGGCCTATGTCCAGCTGTGGACGATTATAGGCTGATGATGATAACGATATAAGGTACTAAAAATGTTATGGAAATACAACATACAATATTTATTATATTTATTTATTTCATCATATCACCAACCTATCCCAGTCCACTGCTGGACATAGGCCTCTCCAGTTGTTCGCCACTTTAGGCAGGCCCTGGATGATTTACCCATAACCGCCACGCTGGGCAGGCGGGTTGGCGATCGCAGGGCGTAGCACCTCGCTCCGGTAACGCTGCTGCCCGTCATCGGCCTGTGGCATTTAGCTACGCCTTCAATCGTGATGGTTATAACATTTATTTACGTAGCTACTATCCTTGTTTTTAAACCATCCTATTACCATTTCCTTGATCACATAAAACTTTTCCTCCTCGCAAAAAGTATGCAATAAATGTACCAGCCCCATAAATACAGTCTCATTGACTTCGGAAGTACTGATTACTCACCCTTTCGGCTCGTTTTTTAACACAAATTGGGTGTTAAATTGAGTGGCTACGTGACATTTTTATATTGGGGGGGCGGTGAGATCGATATAACTCGTTATTTGATGAGCAGAAGGGCGTTCGAGGTGAAAATTGGTACCTGTACATCAAGCAAAACGGGGGACAAAAAGATATAAATATCACAGAATTGTAACAATGTTGTTAACGCTGAAAGCCACACGAATCACGGAAAATAATATAAAATACCATGTCATGGGATGTAAGGGAGCGGCCTGTCATCTTTAGCTGCAAGCCAACCTCACCTGCCCGTGGTGCATCCTGCCGAATAACAAACGAGGCGCTGGCAACCGACTGGTGGCCGTATAACAATCACAATTGAAGGCGTAGCTACATACCACATACCGATGACGGGCAGCAGCGTCACCGGAGCGAGAAGCTACGCCCTGCTATCGCCAACCCGCCTGCCCAGCGTGGCGATTATGGGTATATACCTGTATATACCTATGGAGGATATCCTCCAGATGTTTGCCCTAGATGGTAAGTAACTGGAGAGGCCTATGTCCAACAGTGGACTGCAATAGGCTGATGATGAATATAATACATCGATGTGGGTGCCGTAACCGCGACTTCCAGATATTTCAGCTACTCAACCGGCGGTAGGGTTTACCCACCTGGCTGGCGACCACTTTGCACTCGACAACACATTTTCGAGGGGACTTCATGACCACTTGAACCTGAGCACCTTTGTTTTCTATCAAAGCGCCAACGAAATCTTGTGAGCAAATATGTCCCCTTAATAGTCCCTTCTATGTTGGGGACACAGGCAAAGAGCTATAGGTAGCTAAATAACTACATAAATGACATGGGACGGCGAGGCACACATCGCCATCTAGCCCCAAACTAAGCCGAAGCTAGTACTATGGGTACTAGACAACTGATAAACTTACTTACATACCTACTTCCTTTTGTAAATTAATAAATAGATATAACCCAAGACATGCCACGCTGGGCCACGCATCGCCACCTAGTCCCTAACTTAGGCGAAGCTTATAGGTACTATGGGTACTAAACAAACTAACTTAGATACTTCTTTTTTGTAAATAAATACATTACTAAACATAGTGAACAGTGAACACCCAGACCAATACAAACAGACACGAACAGAACTGTTTGTGCTGTGCGGGAATCGAACTCACAACACTTGGCTCAGAAGACAGAGGTCACTACCAAAAGAGCTATCGACTTTTTTATAGTAGCTCGACATAATGGCTTCCTTACGCCTGATGGAAAGCGAAAGAGAAGCCCAAGCCGCTGTGACAACTGGCAAGTAACTGGTCAGTTACCTATCAGTTGCCACCGCGATGCCGGCCCAACCCGACCCCCCATGAGCTCCGGAAACCCTACTCATCGGCAGAAACACGACCCGGAGGTCATTTGGCTGCGATATTCCATAGGGTGGAGGTCCTTCCTCGGACGGGCGGTTCAATTCGAGCGATGATTCGCTATGACCTACCTCTCTTATTGATTTTTTGAGCCAGCATTTACTGCAGTGTTGTGATGTCCAAGAAATCTAAAAATATATTATTTCGTCAAGATTTCGCTACGCCTACAGTATGTAGACTTAAAAATTTGAGGAATCCCCTAGAATGACACGTAACAGACCTGAGTATTCTTGGTGACTAAATTTCAAGGTTTTCAGTCACCCGTGTATTTTTACAGCTTTTTTCCCTGATCACTATCAGAGTATATAAATACTCTTGCATTGTAACGGCACAGTCATTGTAGTCTTGTAACTAGTTCAGCTAAGTTGTTACAGCCTTTGAGTGTTTAGTTAACTAATCGCTGTGGAGTATCAACATTTATCAGTGTCATTATATTATAACGATGGATGAACAAAATGGATTGCCGGATAGAAAAAAAATGCCAAGTATGTATCAAAAGTTACCGACATAGCTCACCGGATCAGTAAGCTGAAGTGGCAGTGGGCTGGTCACATCAGCCGCATTGGTAATACCTTTGGGGTAAACGAGTTCTGTAGTGGAGACCGCGTCTCCGCAAACGTAGTGTAGGACGCTCTCAGGCCAGGTGGAGTGACGATTTGCGCGGGACGGCTGGCAAGTGCTGGATGCGAGAGGCCCGGGACCGATCGAAGTGGCGACCATTGGGAGAGGTCTATGTCCAGCAGTGGACTGATGTCCACCTTTCACTAATTGCTAACGACTTTGTGTTTTCTAAATCTATCCTGGGCCTCGGCATTCAGCATTTGTCAGACACGTCGCGCTAATCGTCACTCCACCTGGTCTGAGGGCGCAAGTATGTACCTACTTACATTTCAAATGGGTCTTTTTTGATAGTTACTGTCACAGCCAATGTCAGGTCGTTTTTGCCCCGTGCCATTAAGTCATGGAATGCCCTTCCAGCTCATGTGTTTCCTTCCTCTTACAATCCTGGGTTCTTTAGGCGGGGCGTGAAACGGCATCTCAGTGGGCCTTCAGGGTGAGAGCGACAGGCGCAATGGGATTGTTCTATTGTGCTTGTCGACCTAACTGTTAGACCTCACGACCGCTTACCATTAGGTGGAATGAGGTCATTATTATATTATTACGAAAGTATGTTTTAAATAATGGAACCTCCGGGTGACAAGGTAAAAAAAAATCATATCATTATCGGTTAAATAGTGAATTAATCCCCCCGTTAATATAATTATTTTTGCTTTATTGGATTTATATTCAGGCGATGTAAATAAATAAACAAATAAATAACCCAAGATATGCCACGCTGGGCCACACAGCGCCATCTAGCCCCAAACTATGCCGAAGCTTGTACTATGGGTACTAGACAACTGATAAACTTACTTACCATGTCCATGTCCATACAAACTGTTAAATTATTACAAAAAATTTCTTTCAGAAATCGAAATGGAAGCAACAGTATACCAACCGGCATCGAATCTGCTACCACCCGAGACTACGGTAGACACACTTCAACCGCCCCCCTCCGTATCACCCCATTTAGTAGTTGCAAGAACCTTTAAAACAATCAAGAAGAAACGAGAAGATACAGAAACTAAATCGGATACTAAAACAATGGCTTGTTAATAAATACTTAATGTTAGTTATTATCATCAAAGTGGCGAACATTGGGAGTGGCCTATGTAAGATATTAATCAATAGTTTTTAATAAACTGCCAGAGTGCATTAAAGTTCTCCAGGGTGGACAATTTAAAATACAACTGATGTCACATTGTTTGAATTATGTGAAAGAATTTATGGAGTGGGAACAAAATGTTTAATTTAGTTTGAAGTTATATTAATTAATACTGTTCCTATAAAGTATCAATTATGTACCTACATTTGCATAGATACCAATAGTAATTGGTAAATGTGTGTTTTGACATACATATGTACGTAAATTAAGACGATTTGTACCTAAATAAAATAAAACAAATAAATGATTCTTGATACCTATCACGGAGCAGTACTTCGGACTCTACGTACGGTAGAGTTCAACGCTTTTGCTATAGTATGCCTGTAGGGAGGTTGAAGAGCCGGAATAGCTTCTTGAGGCGGACCAAAGCTATAGCAGCTCAGCCAGAAGCAAAGATTGACCTCTGGATGGAGAGAACACCCCCGCCTTCCCATTACGTACCTCCGGCCGAATGTTTGCCATCTGGGCCAGAGGAGCCCTGGCCAGTGTGGAGAGCTCTGAACCGACTTCGCTCTGGAGTTGGCCGATGTAGGTCCAATTTGATTAAATGGGGGATGAGTGGGAGCTTGCATGCTGGCTGCGACTGTGGTGCTCCATTACAGACCATTGCACATCTGCTAACTTGCCGGCCGTGCCCCACTAACTGCTCGGTGGGTGACTTTTGCAAGGGAACCGACAGCGGTATCCGAGTTGCGAGGTTTTGGGCTGGTTCTATTTGAGACAGAGTACCATTGACTCGAAAAGAAGAAGAATAACGCTTTTGCTTTAAACGAATATTCCAAGTTACCTGGTTAGGTTAAGGCAACGAATGTTCCTAAGCTGGCTCGAGCTTAGGTGTTCAAAGAAATGGATAACTGACTTATCATCAAATATCTACGTAAAGTACTAGGTATAAGATTCGTTTCAGACCAGCGGATCAGACAGATATCTTTCCGAACGCATTTGTTAATAGCCGATTTGACAACTCTCATCATCATCATCAGCCCATCGCAGTCCACTGCTGGACATAGGCCTCTCCAGTTGTTCGCCACTTCGATCAAACATCTGTAGGCTTTACCCGTAATCCCCACGCTGGGCAGGCGGGTTGGCAATCGCAGGGCGAAACTATTTCAAGAGCCCCTTTGCTAGCAAAAGCTTTGATAGTTCAATTGAATGTTGATTTGAATGAATGATTAACAATGTTTCCGAAAAAGATCATGCTCATTCCGAAGGCTTTTGAGAATAGTCAAGCTGATTCCTGTGAACGCAATTAATTTATTATTATTTCCTCATCAACTTTTCACTCATCACCGCCGAGCAATTAATAGGGTATTTGATTCGTATGTCAATGTAGTAAAGTCTATTGTTGCTTACAACTGCATTACACGCCTCGTGTGTACTTGTTAGACCGACGCCTAACCGATAATAACATTGTTGTACGCATTATTTTGTTGTACTGAATAAGTTAGAACAAAACTGTTCATGTTTAGCGAATTGTTTAAATGAAGTGTAATAATTACTTACATTTACACATATTATAGTAAAAAGGTTTTTTTTATACTTTTGTAATTAATAAACTCAACAATTGACTGGCTTGGTGGCTCAATTGGTAGTGACTCCTGCCTTCTGAACCAAGGGTCGTGGGTTCGATTCCCACCCGGGACAAACATTCGTGTGATGAACACTTGTGTTTGTTCCATGTCTGGGTGTTTATATTTGTATTTAAGCATTTATTTGTGGTACCTTCGTTGTTCTGATACCCATAACGCAAGTGCTTAAGCTACTTACTTTGGGATCGGAGCAATGTATGTGATGTTGTCTAATATTTATATTTATTTATTAACAAAACAAAAAAAACAATAACTGTGACGATTTCAAAAATTCCACCATTTGAAAGCTACGTTCACCTTGAGTAACATAAGCTATATTATTGCTAGAAAAGTTAGGAGATTCTACTAAAAAGCCAATAATGTACTTAGCTCAATGTTTATCTGAAATACTAAGCCAAGCCAGGGCTAGGCGCTAGTATTGTATAAAAATACAACGTGTACATAACCATACTCAACAATTTCTCCACGACATTTCAATCTTTCATCTCTCTCGCCAATTTAAACGCCTCTCGTTTTCGCAAAATCACTTCTAGTTATCACCGGCACAGAAAAAAAGACGTCACTGACCTCAATATTCTGACGTCCGCACGCTTTGACAAAGTGCTAACACGTGTCTTGGAATTGAACGATAGACTGTATTTTTTGAGACATAAGGTTGAATGTCGAAGTGTACAATTGATTACGGTACTTTAACAAAGTAGTAGCGCCCGCTGTCAATGGTTCGCCAAATGGTCAGTATGTTCATTCGAACGTCGCCCGCGCGCTTTGGAGCCCGTTTCGATATTTTATTTTTAGAACACATTCAAATTTCAATTAAAAATTTAATGTCTTTTCTTTTTTTGTTCTAACCGTTGTGGCCAGTGTTCACAGTGTTCCATATCTTTTAGTGCTTTTGTTTTTGGATTGGTTCCTGAGTTTTTGTAAGTTTGTTTTTTCTTTTGTTTATTTTTAAACTAAGCAGGGGAGATTGTGACTCAATGAAACTCTTGCTTTACTTTTTTATTTTTGTGTCTTCTTATTTAAACATCGAACGCCTTAAATATTTTTGTATTATCATTATGATCTGTGTGTTATTTGTTGACAATGCAACCAAGATCCTTGAAAAGGGGCACTTTATTGTATCAGTATTTTATCAAAGATAGCTGTTACTATATAAATATTGAAATATAAGAAAGCTTTAAGCTAAGACTTCCAGACATGCGCTCTACATAAGCGTTTGTTGTAGTTTAAGAGTTCGAATTAACAAATCTGTACAAAGATAATCGCCATGTTTGTAGTGAAAACGTGGCAAAGGTTGTTTATTTAAACGTTATTGTTTAGCAAAGTACCTACCTACTACAGATAACGGACTCAATACACTATAGAATTCTCTACAAGTAAACAATTGGGCAAGACAGAAAGCTATTACCTATTTGGTTGCGGTAATTTGTAGATTAATAATTAGTGACAATATTTGTAATTAGTAATTTGTATTGATAATTTATATCTACCAAATTATTATTAACGATACAATAATACAGTTAACTATTATGTCTTTAAGTGGTCATTAAGTCTCGGCTAAAGACAATAGTTAAAATAGTTTGGGAGCAGACAGATAGACTACTGAAACGAATACAAATCACCGCCCTATCTCTTCCCGTGGGTATGTCGTAAGGAGGTATTCCTCGAAGCGCTCCCCATTTTGAAGCTCTCCTAACGAAGTCCCTCCCAAAATATTCCTCCAAGCGTACCTTTTAGTTGCGCTCACAATAGCTTTTTTTTTTTTTCTAAATGACTACGATGATGGCCAGGACGGCCTTGTCATCATCACCGGACTGTTGGGGGAGCGGAAGGCTCTCACCCCTAAACTAACAATAGCAAAATTGACTGAATGATGCGCTTCGAGGAATAGTTTGGGAGCGCGAGGAATACCTTTACGACGAGGTATTCCTCGAACCGAGAGACTCAATGCCAGTGTCATACTAGACCTATGAGTCTAGTAGTAGCAAAAGCCACCTATAAAGGAATGTAATGGAGCGAGGACCCATCATCTTTTCCCTCAAAGCCACCCTCACCTGCCCGTGGTGCATCCTGCTGAATAACAAACGTGCCTCTGGCAACCGACTGGCGGTATAACCGTCACAAGTGAAGGCGTAGCTAAATACCACAGGCCGATGACGGGCAGCAGCGTCAACGAATGACATGAAGAGAGCCAGGGCCTTCTATTCTTTCATCCTTAATAAATAATCACCATAATTACGAAACACTAATTCTGCAAATATAGATTTCCTTGATGAAATCAGCGTATATAAAAAAAAAACCCGTTTTACATAATGTCCAACGTGGATTAAAATACTTTTACAGAAATTATGAATCAGTCAGAGAAAGTAGGTAACGGTGACGTCATTATAGTAGTAACCTGTTGAAATATACCTACACAAAATATGAATATCTAACATCATAATTTACATTGATCTGACCCCAAAGTAAGTAGCTGGAGTACTTCATCATCAGTCCATCACAGTCCCACTGTTCTGGTCACTCTTGTTTTTTTACAGTAGCTCGATATAATGGCTTCCCTACGCCTGATGGAAAGCGAAAGAGAAGCTCAAGTCGCTGTGACAACTGGCAAGTAACTGGTTAGTTACCTGTCAGTTGCCACTGATAGAGCTATTAGTACAAATAAAAAAGTATCTAAGTAAGTTTATCAGTCTCTAGTACCCATCCAGACGATGGTGGCGCGCATCAAGAGGTGTAGTTCCTCGTTTCTGCCCCGTGCCATTAAGTCATGGAATGCCCTTCCAGCTCATGTGTTTCCTTCTTCTTACAATCCTGGGTTCTTTAGGCGGGGCGTGAAACGGCACTACAGAGGGCCTTCAGGGTGAGGGCGACAGGCGCAATGGGCTTCTATTGTGCCTGTCGACCTAACTTTTGGACCTCACGACCGCTTACCATCAGGTGGAGTGAGGTCATCCTGAAAGCTCTTCTTATAAAAAAAAAAACCCATAGTACAGGCTTAGATAGCGTTCTTCGGACCAGCGTGGCTTTCTTGGATTATTATTATAGACCTTGGAGACAGCATTTTATAACGATTAGGAACTACTACTACGCAGTTACTAGTATTATCGATAAAGTTAGGTTATCATAGCGATAATGTAACGTAAGTCAACTCAACGTAAACTATATACTTTGAAACAATATGGATGAGTAACCACAGATTGTATTTATAGATTATTGTATTAGAAATGACTTAATCAACCTTTGGAATTTTCGTTTATCTGTGACAATCTGTACTGAATATAGAAGATTTATATCTAATGCCATTTTCTATGAGCCATTCTACACCACACAGTGCCATCCAGTCCCAGACTAAGCCAAAGCTTGTGCTATAGCAAGTTTATAATATGTATAACCACTGATAAACTTGCTTAGATACTTCTTTATTACATTATTGTACATAGTAATAGGGATGTAAGGGAGCGACCTATCACCTTTTCGCTCCAAGCTATCCTCACCTGCCCGTGGTGCATCCTGCCGAACAACAAACGAGGCGCTGGCAACCGACTGATGGCGGTATAACCATCATAATTGAAGGCGTAGCTAAATACCACAGGCCGGTGACGGGCAGCAGCGTCATCGAAGCGAGAAGCTACGTCCTGCGATCGCCAACCCGCCTGCCCAGCGTGGCGATTATGGGCATATCCTCCAGATGTTTGCCCTGAGTGGCGAGCAACTGGAGAGGCCTATGTCCAGCAGTGGACTGCAATAGGCTGATGATGATGATGATGATAGGTTACCATAGCGATAATGTAACGTAAGTCAACTCAAACGTAAAAATATACTTTGAAACAATATGATGAGTAACCACAGATTGTATTTATAGATTATTGTATTAGAAATGACTTAAGCAACCTTTGGAATTTTCGTTTATCTGTGACAATCTGTACTGAATATAAGTAGAAGATTTATATCTAATGCCATTTTTTATGAGACGTTCTCCGCTGGGCTACACAGTGATGGCTAGTCACAGACTAAGCCCAAACTTGTACTATAGCAAGTATGTAGGTACTAAGTTTATAATATGAATAAACACTGTTAAACTTGCTTCGAACATTTTTATAAATACATTAACATATTAGTAGGGATGTAAGGGAGCGACCTATTACCTTTTCGCTCCAAGCTATCCTCACCTGCCCGTGGTGCATCCTGCCGAACAACAAACGAGGCTCTGGCAAACCGACTGGTGGCGGTAAAACCATCACAATAGAAGGCGTAGCTAAATATCACAGACCGATGACAGGCAGCAGCGTGACCGGAGCAAGAAGCTCCATCCCGCCTGCCCAGCGTGACGATTATGAGTATATCCTCCAGATGTTTGCCCTAAGTGGCGAACAACTGGAGAGGCCTATGTCTAGCAATGAACTGCAATAGGCTGATGATGATGATGAACAAACATACATGTAAAAGTCACTAGTTCCTTATAAATTGACTGTTGTAGCCGAAATTCTGCTAGAAGAGTATTGTAATTTATTTTTACCCACCTCGCTTGTTGACCCTAATTCTAATTATTCAGAAAGTTTACCGCATAGATTTCCTTTACAACAGACAGAAGTCAATAACATTTAAAACAAACGTCAGAGGTCATTTCTCTCAAAACCATGTGATTCATAGTTCAGTATGTCAACCATCACATCGGCTATAAAAAAAAAACCTTAAAATTTGTTGCAAAACATGAAGTAACTTTGTGCAAAAGCAAGGAACTGCGCTTATGAACGTGTTTAAAAGCTTCAGCTTAGTTTGGGAGTAGAAATATGACACTGGCAAAGAGCGGCTTATCTTGGTTTATTGATATTTATTTATGTTATGTGTCCTAAGTAAATATAAATATCAGACAACATCACATACATTGCTCCGATCCTAAAGTAAG
Source organism: Conogethes punctiferalis (assembly GCA_031163375.1). NCBI lineage: Eukaryota > Metazoa > Arthropoda > Insecta > Lepidoptera > Crambidae > Conogethes > Conogethes punctiferalis. Next base: position 1,110,906 of record CM062097.1, on the reverse strand, counting down.
TAGCTTAAGCACTTGTGTTATGGATATCAGAACAACGAAGGTACCACAAATAAATACATAGATACAAATATAAACACCCAGACACGGAACAAACACAAGTGTCATCACGGGTGGAATCGAACCCACGACCCTTGGTTCAGAAGGCAGGGGTCACTACCAATTGAGCCACAGAGCCAGTCTGCGGTATTTATAATGTCTCTCTAGTGCCATCTCACAGATCTCGCGATCTCTTCCAAACGACCTTCGGGTAGAAGATAATTAAAAGAAGGGTATCTACCCTTTTTTTTGCCACTTCACACTTTACAGATGGAAAGTGTGAAAGTGGCAAGTTACTCGTATTTATAATGCAATCTTAATCTAAAAGTCAGTTAAGAACAAAAAAAAAATTTGTTCTTGATTGTACTTTTATTAATTTCAAGTTTATTTTTGTAACTGTGACATAATTATATCGCTTTCAAATTACATTACAAACAATAAAATACCTACTTAATATATGAGCACACATGTTTCCTTATTGCTATGACATTGATCCTTTAAAACGGCTGTGGCAACTAACAGGAAACTTGAGGTTACTTGCCTGTTGTTACTGCGATTTGATTTTAAAGAGTCCTATGTAGCTTCGCCATAACGGAATTTATTTCACAAGGTTACTTGTCCGTTGCCATGGCAACATAACTTCTTTCTCGCTATATGAACTTGGGGATACCACTAGACAAAAAAGTCAGGTAGATCGGTTTTTTTCCCTTTCTACATTCCAGATTTTTACGACACAATAGGTAACTAGAGGTAACTCGTTAAACGGACGTACCTATGAAAAAATTACCACGTGGATTTAAACAAAAAGCTCAGTAGCTTACAGAGAGGAATCTTCTCTCAAGTACGTACGTGTTCCTATCGTATAAACCATTTTCGTCTTTTTGGACACTGAAGCGGTATTTTTCTGTGTAGTGACACAGCATCAAGACTTCTCCTCATAATGGAAACCGAAAGAGAAGCTCAATAAAGAAGGAATATCAAGAAATATACCAAGACATGCCAACCTGGGCCCATCTAGCCCCGAACTAAGACGAATGCTGTACCATGAGTGCTAGACAACCGATAACTTTGAACCCTTTTTTTTGTAAATAAATACATGTTCGGGGGGGGTGAGGGGGGGGGGGGCTTTGCCTAAACTAAAACATGTTTATACATTGCAACACCCAGACCAAACAAACGGACATGTTTATTGTACAGAAATATTTGTACTGTGCGAAGATCGCATACCGCGACCATTGTGTCAGGAGCCGGGTTATCACGATTCATAAAACAAGGTACAAACAATTTCTATCTTTTTCTCGGCATCAAGCAGGATGCGGTCATTTTGACGATAAATAACAATATAGAAAAGAAACTGTGAAGACAAAGGACAGACCAATTATAATGTGATTCACATCTAAGGCAGTGTAGAAAGTGAATGGTTGCTAGCGTGAGTCACACTGGCCGGGGGCGAAATACCAGTTAGTGCAGTATTTGGGACAATAACATTTCCTTGAGTGGACATAATATATTTTAGTATTATTGTTATTTTAAGTCTTCGATCAGTGCGTTATGACATACAGAGCCGAAACGTGGACACTCACGGTACGGCTAGTCCACAAGTTAAAGGTCGCTCAGCGAGCTATGGAAAGGGCTATGCTCGGCGTCTCTCTGCGAGAACGGATCCGATTTTTTTTTTATAGTGGCTCGACATTATGGCTTCCCTACGCCTGATGGAAAGCGAAAGAGAAGCCCAAGTCGCTGTGACAACGGGCAAGTAACTTGTCAGTTACTTGTCAGTTGCCACCGCCATGCCGGCCCAACCCTAACCCCCCACGAGCTCCGAAATGAGTGATGCGGCAGAGAACCAAAGTTACCGACATAGCTCATAGGGTTAGTAAGCTGAAGTGGCAGTGGGTTGGCCACATCAGTCGCAGAACCGATAAACGTTGGGGTTAACGAGTTCTGGAGTGGAGACCGCGTCTCGGCAAACGTAGTGTAGGACGCCCTCAGGCCAGGTGGAGTGACGATTTGCGCAGGGCGGCTGGCAAGTGCCGTATGCGAGAAGCCGGGGATCGATCAAGGTGGCGAAATATTGGAGAGGCCTATGTCCAGCAGTGGACTCTGCGAAGGCTGTTTAAGATGATTATGATGATTAGATACATGTAGATAAGAACTGGGTCTCGGGCCTTCTTAACTATAGATCGTAAATACGACCTTATAACTGACTGGCTCGGTGGCTCAATTGGTAGTGACCCCTGCCTGCTGAACCGAGGGCCGTGGGTTCAATTCCCACCCGGGACAAACATTCGTGTGATGAACACTTGTGTTTGTTCCGTGTCTGGGTGTGTATAATATTTATTTAAGTATTTATTTGTGGTACCTTCGTTGTTCTGATACCCATAACACAAGTGCTTAAGCTACTTACTTTGGGCTTAGAGCAATGTATGTGACGTCGTCTGATATTTAACTGAGACAATGGCGCTTATCGTAAGTTCTGGAACCTATGTGTACCGTTACCTTTCAATGTGCCTTTCAATAAACAGCCGAAAAAAGATTGTATCCTTGCCGGGTCACATCACACCTACACGCGAAACCGCCGTTAATTCAATCACATTTTTATGTCACTATGTCAACGCTCGCAATCTTTATCGTCATCAAAATAAAGGTCATTATCGCTTGCAATATTAGTTACGAAGCAAAGTGCCTTATCTTTGTTCCAATTGCATTGACACTAAGTAGGTACTCGTATAAAATGAATGAACAGAAATAGATTGATTAATCTAAGTTACTTTATTTGCGTATGACTTAAGTCAACTTTCCCAGCCAGGAAAAACTGGTTTGGACCAAAAATTACCGCTTCTGTGTTTTTCTGTCAAGGAAAAGATATACAATTATACGATAAGGCCAATATCTTTGAGCCCAAGCACGTTCGATTTAAGCTCTGCGCTTTCCCGTCTAAAGTAACTAACAAGTGTTGCTACTGTTTTCTTCTTTTTTATTGTACAATAACATCATTATCACTAAGTATCTAAAGCCGAGGCCACACATTGGAGATATTTGCCCCAACATAACGATTTGCATCCAATGCACTAATGTGTGTATCGGTACTTTGATACAATGAAGACATCGAGCGCCTTAGTACCTATTTGGGCATTGGACAGTGATTGGACGCAAAGTTGAATCCAATGTGTGGCCGCGGCATAATATAGGTTGAATACTTGTTTCGCTTAAATAATTTTTTTAAACATACACAGCATGTTTAAAAAAATGATTTACATTTACACATTTGTGAGTAAGAATCTAGTTCTATAATAAGCATCTATTCTTTTATGTTGTCAAAAGTGATTTGTTACTTGATGTGTATGCCAAAGTAAATGAATAAGGCAGTGATATACTCCGTACTTTGGAAAGCACGTTAAAACTGTTAGTACTTCTTCAAACATGGAACATGGTTTAAAAGGCAAGAGTCACTACCAATTGAGCCACCACGCTAATGAAACATTAAATCGTATTTTACCTAGGCTTGCCTCACACAAATTACTCACTAATTACTATTTTATCAATAAACAACCGCAGTTACTTAATTTGAGCATACATCACAAGTCAAGGTCTTTGAGATAAGGCTCAATTGTTTTAGTCATTAAGTAAATACCTTTGATACATATATAGACCTACCACAATATAGTAAATAATGAGAATAATTTAAGTAACATAGAATGATAGGACATTCAAAAAACCCAGTTTGTATTTTGAAGAAGCCAAATACTGGGTTTTTTTGGGTATTCCCAGTATAGGTATACCAATAGGGTCAAACCGGAATTGTTTATCGTTGAATGTAGCCACTACTTACTCGAAGTCCACCAGTGGTAGATATGGGGAATAGACCAGTCTTGCCATTTGCGCGGTACATGACGCCCTACCGGAAAATATTAAGAGCATACAGATACATTTAAGGGGATGTAAGGGAGCGGCCTATCATCTTTCCGCTCCAAGCCAACCTCACCTGTCCGTGGTGCATCGTGCCGAATAACAAACGAGGCGCTGGCAACCGACTGGTGGCGGTATAACCGTCACAATTGAAGGCGTAGCTACATACCATAGACCGATGACGGGCAGCAGCGTCACCGGAGCGAGAAGCTACGCCCTGCGATCGCCAAGCCGCCTGCCCAGCGTGGCGATTATGGGTATATCCTCCAGATGTTTGCCTTAGGTGGCGAGCAGCTGGAGAGGCCTACGTCCAGCAGTGGACTACAATAGGCTGATGATGATACAGATACATTTGTTTTATTACATAACAATAGTTGAATGTCAATATAATGTGAAAACATCCAAATGCAATTTTATGAAAAAAACATCGACTTTGAAAATATTAGCCTGTGAGAATACACGTCTCTTGTAGTGATTACAAATTTACCACGTCACTAGTTAAGGGTTAACTAACTTATGAAGACGTATCTTTTCTCGCGTTTCTTTTCGTTCAGTTAACCCTTAAACTGCAGTAACATATAACCTGTAACTTATAACCGTAGCCGACTTCGACCACCAAACAAACGTTTTCCATTCTGTTTGGAATCCCCGCCTCTAAAGCATTAAAGTCCAAAACCTAATTTATCGGAAAACCCGTAGCAGTTCCAAGTTCTTTGTCTCAACTGCACAAGGACTTCTTAGAACCATTTAGCTGTGATTCAGAGCCCTTATGTGGGTCACTGCCATCCTGCACGTTAATTGCGAGGTATGCACAAATTAATCATTGTTTGAATCTTTTGGGGTTTTAATCTGACGCGGATTGGTAGTGACTAAGAGTGGATGTATTGGTACGTTCTTTTGTCTTAACTTGGATGTAAGGTTTACTGTACTTTTTAGTAAGACTGCTGATTTACGGTACAGTATTTTCATGGCTAGAATGTCACCAATTTAAATGATGTCCCAAATTGACAGCCACCACACCGTAACGTCCCTGTGAGTGGATCGCGCCCCGCACTCATCACTCGGGGCACGAAGGAGAGGCTCAGAGGGCATACGATGCGTTGTATGCCCTCCGGCGACGCCCGGGCCGGGGGCGACGTAGTGCGGGCGCGTCTACCGATATCACTCTCGCTGAATGCGAGCATCGCCCGCCAGGTCTCCTTCGACTCCGTCATCTGCCGCAAGAGTTGCGGCAGATCGAGGTCCTGTGCGACAGTGATGAGGACGGAGCGCTGATTGGCCAAGGCAGGGCAATGCCGAAGCGTATGCTCGGCCGTGTCCTCCGAGCCACTGTCGCAGTGACGGCATAGAGGATCAGGCTCTCGCCTGATCCTCCATAAGTATCGACCGAAACATCCATGTCCCAACTGGAGAGGCCTATGTTTAGTAGTGGACTGCGATAGGCTAATGATGTATTAGAGCGATAAGTCCACAAATGGTTGGCGTGAACCGTTAAGTGCATTTCGTATCAAAGGACCATTTCACGTGACGGTCACTTTTATTCCGTTGACATAAAGTCTCTTTTGCAATATCAGAGCTTGAAGATGGAGACGATGTGGTCTCCATCTTAACCCGTACACAATAAATAAAATTCAAATTAATACAAACGGGGCCAGCTCCGCTTAATACACAAACGTAACCTGGCATCCACAAATAAAGTATAAAAATTTACTAACACCCCCACCTCAACCCTAAAATGCACGTTCAAAAAATACACTCAAGAAATTTCAAAGGACATCTAAGGAAGGGGTTTCGCCCACCTCTCCGCCAATGATCTTAAATTAACGTCGGTACCGGGCCTAATCGACCATTTTTCCTCGGCTGATTACCGGGAGGCTAATATTGACCCCCCCACCACCCCCTCAAACAAATGTTAACCCTTTATTCCCCTTTCGAAAAAAAGCCCATAAAATATATCTAATTAAAAAATATCCCCCAGTCAAGTCTGACGCTCATAAAGAATGTCAATTACTGCCGAGACGGTTTTCCTTGGGCCCATTTTTTTGTTGCAATATTTTGTGTCGTTTCGCGGCCGGCGAAGGGTTAAGATAGCGAAATTAGTATCGGTATGAAATATTGAGTAATTTAATATTTGGAGTTGAACGGGGCTTTGTTTTTGTTTCTTTGATGCTTTTTTTTGGTAATCTGGATTAATTGCAAGGGGTTGCATTGTGCATGGGATCTTAGATTAGGTATTAATGGGGGCATGTTATTTGGTTTAAGATAAGATAATAAGAAATTTATATAAACTGTATATAAATTTACATAACTATATATAAGAAATTTATATATAAAAAAATATATAAAAAACTAACTGGCGATCGCAGGACACTTGCCCAGTGTGGCGATTATGAGTAAAGCCTCCAGGTGTTATGCCACACATTGGATTCAACTTTGCGTCCAATCACTGTCCAATGCCCAATACTAACGCGCTCAATGTCTTCATTGTGTCAAAGTACCGATACACACATTGGTGCATTGGGCGCAAAACGTTACGTTGGTGCAAATATCTTAACTAATATTATAAAGCTGAAGAGTTTGTTTGTTTGTTTGTTTGAACGCGCTAATCTCAGAAACTACTGGTCCGAATTAAAAAAAATTTTTTGTGTTGAATAGACCATTTATCGAGGAAGGCTTTAAGCTATATAACATCACGCTGCAACTAATATGAGCGAAGAAATTATGGAAAATGTAAAAAAAAACGGGGGAAAAAATAACTATTCCACGCGGACGAAGTCGCGAGCACAGCTAGTCTCTAATATGTGGCCGCGGCATTAGTCTAAACATATCGCTAACGTATAGCGCCCAATACACCAATTGTGTATCGGAACTTTGACCAGTAGTAAGTCGTGCGAATATTTGCAAACCTAAGCACATACTTACAAGTTGATATTATATTCTATACCTATATTGTCGTGTATATTTGATCATGAAACCACGTTTAAGACGTGTCAAATTATGATGACGAATTTTTGCGGAATCTTCGATATCACGTTTTGTCGTTTCATGTAAATTGATGTAGCAATATTTATATTTAAAAAGATATTTAAATAAACACATAAAATATTGACTGACTCTATGGTCATTGGTCATGTAGGTGCATAAAACCTTTGTATATTTACTTCGTGCATATAACGACAATGATCCATACTTTAATATCAAAACGGATAGTTCGATGGACCGATTCTGTAAAGTAGATAAAGTAGGGCCCTGTTTTTTCCGGGTGAACTCCTGGTCTTTTTATGAAATTTTAAACAAATGGACAGGTATGTCTGTATCATAAGCCTCTTTAATTATTCGTCACTTTGATCGATCTTGGGCTTCTCCCATCCAGCATTTGCCAGCCATCTTGAGCAAATCGTCACTCCATCTATCCTGAGAGTGTTCTAACTCTACGTTTGCCGGGACGCGCTCTCTACTCTAGAACATGTTTACCCCAACGGTTATCGGTTTTGCAGCTGATGTGGCCAGCCCACTGCTACATCTGCTCGCTAATCCGGTAAGCTGGGGCTCATTTATTTATTTATTATACTTGACTGCCTCGGTGGCTCAATTGGTAGTGACCTCTGCCTTAGAGACAAGGGTCGTGGGTTCGATCCCCACACATTACAAACATTTGTGTGCATGAACATGTCTGTTTGTATTGGTCTGTGTGTTTTCTATGTGTAATAATTTACAAAAAAAATTATCTAAGTAAGTTTATCAGTGGTCTAGTACCCATAGTTCAAGCTTCGGCTTAGTTTGGGGCTAGATGGCGCTGTGTGGCCCAGCGTGGCATGTCTTGGGTTATTTATTTATTTATTATTATTTATTCCACGCGCTGAAGACACACATAAATCGTAATAATCCCATTCAAACCCGGTTTCCTAGCGTCGGTCGCAACGCTCGTCGCAGAACGAGCTGCGTTTGTCGCACTAATTGAATTTGCGACGCGAAATATCGCGGGATTAGTCGCGGCGGAAAAAAAACGCCCGTAAATAAGAAAATAAGGCAAGGTGTGAGCCGGAATGACAGTTACGGGTTCCGTATACCGTGGCGTAAATCGTAACAGTATTTTAAAGCTCTTTAAAATAATGTCGCAAGTCATAGTCATATAAGTTTGGACTGACTCGATGGCTCATTTGGTAGTGACCTCTGCCTTCGGAGCTAAGGGTCGTGGGTTCGATTCCCGCACAGTGCAAACATTTGTGTTCATGAACATGTCTGTTTGTATTGGTCTGAGCTTTTGCTATGTATAATATGTATTTATTTACAAAAAAGAGTACCTATCTAAGAAAGTTTATGAGTTGTCTAGTACCCATAGTACAAGTTTTGGCCTAGTTTGGGGCTAGGTAAACCTGTGTGACCTACAGTGGCATGTCTTAGGTTTATTTTTAGACAGTCTGTCCGTGTGGTGACAGAAAAGAATACGAATCAGCACCTTATTACTTTTTAAGGTGTCGTACGAAACTACTAAGAAACCTTGAGATTAGACTTATAACGTGACACCCTTTTTTGAACTTATACCTTTTACGCAATTAGTGTTAAGTAGCTTAGAAAATTGTGGATAAATGTACTCCAAATATTATTGTATCCACTGCACAAGTACTTAGGCTACTTACTTACTTTGGGATCGGGAGCAATGTATTGTGATGTTGTCTGATTGTCTGATATTATATTTAATTTTTTCATCCATTCAAAGACGCAAAGCAAGATCAACCGTTGTCTGTGAATTTATTTGAATACTTCCCACCAGTCAGTTGCCACAGCCTCGTCTGTTATTCAGCACGGTGCACCACGGGCAGGTGAGGATGGTTTGGAGCGAAAGATGATGGGTCGCTCCCTTGCATCCTATTTAAATACTTCGTACTTAATCATTCAACTAAAGGTCCCGCTCCCAAACCAACGGTACCCTAAAAATCTTCGACGAGAACGTTGGTACCAGTGAAAAATCTTTATTAAATCCCGCTCGGCTCTAAATAAGTTCATTTTACGGGAGATTTTTTTTTCGCCTCCTCTAGAAAATTAGAAAACATTCTTGATAATTTGTATGGCTTATGTTTGTAATTAGTGATTGTCTCGCGGCCCAATCGGCCAATTAAATTATATATTTTTTTTTTTCGCTCAACTAATGAAGGGAATGTTAAAAGAAATGGTAGGATTAGACATCGGATAAGACGCCTTTTAGTTAGTATTAGATTAGGGAGGGTCTTAGGAGCGGTACAAATGTCGAAGAGAGTAAGCTAATTTATTTTTCTTAAACCAATTGGGTAGGCTTGTTTTTTTTATTAGTAGCATACGAAACGTCTGTTTTATCCAACTTTGCAGCACACTACCTACATCTGTTTCTGCTTAGCCCTATGGTTGACTGGTAGAGAATGCCTATGCGACATTAAGTCCGCCTTTTGTACACTATTTCTATTGTGCAATAAAGATTAAATAAATAAATATACGTTCTTTCTGCCTACAATGGAGCGCTTGACTAAATAAAAGATCGAACCCGGAAACTCTCGGTGTCAGGTGGTGTGACCATAGACCAACAAGCCAATTATGAACAGCAGTGCAAGATTCAGTCACGCATTTTGCGCAGATAAAAGCTTTTAACCTTATTCTGGTAGGAAAAAAGTGTGAAGTGCAAAAGTATTACTAGTGAATCTATTTGCAGAAATAAACTTTTTTATTTTTTATTTTATTTTATTTTTATTCTAGCGACCCGCCCTCGCTTCAGGCATTTCAGATAAAGATTTCAATGGCTTACATTATTGGCGGCTTAGTAAGGATTCTTAATCTTTTCTAGTAATAAATGTAACCTATGTTACTTAGTGTGATAGTTTTTGATTTGATAGGTTTTGTTTATTCAATGCAAACATATTATACACACACACACAAGACTAAAAATCTATTATCTATATAATAAGTATTATTGTAGATAAAAACGCAAACATACACACACACACGAAATTAAAATTCTATCATCTACGAGTACATTTAATATTAGTGTAGATAAAAACATTTCAGTGGTAGCTATACTTGGCACTTCCTTTTGATAACACTGTTATCGAATGTTGCTAACACTTATGTTTCATTTCCATTACATACTTCAGAAGCGGCTAATACATTTGAGTACTAATGTCATACAGATACCTAGAAATAATATGAGATAATAATATCTGAATTGAGTAATTTTTATGTAATATATATCAGACGTCACATAGCTACCGATCCCAGAGTACTTTTAGCACTTGTAATCAAACAATGAGGGTAATACACTTATACATAGCCAGACACAGAATAGACTTGCTCGGTGGCTCATTTGGTAAAGATGCCTTTGAACCAAGTGTCTCGTGGGTTCTCTTCCCATCTGGGACGAACAATCGTGTAATGAAAATTTGTGTTTGTTCCGTGCCTGGATGTTTGTATTTAAGAATTTATTTGTGGTACCTTCGCTGTTCTCATACCCATAATACAAGTGCTTAAGCTACTTACTTTGGGATCGGAGATTGGTGTCTGATATTTTATTACTGTCAACTGTTCATTATCAGGGATGTAAGGGAGCGGCTATCATCTTTTCGCCAACCTCACCTGCCCGTGGTGCATCCTTTCGATAACAAACGCTGGCAACCGATTTGTGGCGGTATAACCATCACAATTGAAGGCGTAGCTAAATACCACAGACCGATGACGGACAGCAGCGTCAATGGAGCGAGAAGCTACGCCCTGCGATCGCCAACCCGCCAGCGTGGCGATTATGGGTATATCCTCCAGAAGTTTGCCCTAGGTGGCGAACAACTCGACAGGCCTATGTCCAGCAGTGGACTGCAAATAGACTGATGATGATGATGTTCATTATCAATTCTCGCATATCGATTGAAAAAAAACACCCTCGATTATTTTTCTTCATGTCGGTATTAACATAGCTGCACGTAGACTCTAGACTTTTAAATGCGAGTTCCACAAACTAGTATCGAGGAACACATGCATGACACTAGTGATTATGCGTCGTAAGCGATTACTATTGCTGCATTATTCAGCTTTGCTCTTATCTTGGAATCGCTCGTAATACTTATTTAAAATTTGGCTTCGAACCTGTGGAGAAATCCTAAGGTTGCGTGAAGTCGACCAATTAGCTACCGTCTTTATGCGCTAGTTTAGATACGATAGACTGGAATTCTTTAGTACACACTAATCTTGACTTGTACGAGCTGTTGATAATACAAGAAAATTTTAGTTTGAGATCATGGAATAGACGTTTTTAAATGTCTTTTTTCATTAAAAGAGTCCGTATAGATAGATATTGATATTGAGATTGACAGGCTCGGTGGCTCATTTGGTAGTGACCTCTGCCCTCTGAGTCAAGGGAATCGATTCCCGCAAAGTACAAACATTTGTGTTCATGAACATGTCTGTTTGTATTGGTCTGGGTGTTTTCTATGTATAATAATGTATTTATTTACAAAAAAAATGTATCTAAGTAAGTTTATCCGTTGTCTAGTACCCATAGTACAAGCTTCGGCTTAGTTTGGGGCTAGGTGGCGCTGTGTGGCCCAGCGTGGCATGTCTTGGGTTATATACAATTGTTGCACAATTTAGGTGGTCTTCTCGCTATGATCTTATCTTCCAGACAACCTAGCTTAGACTAGCAAGATGGAAAGGGTGAAGCGCAGCAGTACAAACTGTGTAAGAAAAAGTATAAAATAATAAGAATTCCTATCTAAAAAAACAATGCAAACCAAGACCGTGATCGACATAATTTTTAATGTTAAGCTTTTGTGTTTGGCCTACTTTATAGCTAGCTAACTTGTCTATCAGATAAGCTATCGATCGATAGCAAAATAGATAATGTCTTGCCAATGAGACACAATGTCGCACGGCGCCTGTTTGCAAAGTGGACATAATACACGAATGAAGGTGATTCATTAAAGTAAAGCTCGCAGCAAATAAATAAATAATAATTTAAATCAGACATTTCACATTGCTGCGATCCTTAAGTAGCTTGAACCCTTGTGTGATGGGAAGGTATTACCATTCAATATTATCATTAAACAAATATACATAAATACCCAGGCAAATGTTCATCACACGAATGTTTGGCCCGGATGGAAATATAACCCTAGGTTCAGAAGGCAAGGTTCACAACCAAATGGCTCACTGGGCTAGTTGACATCATCATCATCATCATCATCAGCCTATTGCAGTTCATTGCTGGACATAGGCCTCTCCAGTTGTTCGCCACTTAGGGCCAACATCTGGAGGATATACCCATAATCGCCACGCTGGGCAGGCGGGTTGGCGATCGCAGGGCGTAGCTTCTCGCTCCGGTGACGCTGCTGCCCGTCATCGGTCTGTGGTTTTAGCTTCGCCTTCAATTGTGATGGTTATACCGCCACCAGTCGGTTGCCAGCGCCTCGTTCGTTATTCGGCAGGATGCACCACGGGCAGGTGAGGTTGGCTTGGAGCGAAAAGATGATGAGTCGCTCCTTTACATCCCAACTAGTTGACATGTATTGTTTTTATTTTAAAATAATGACCGGCATGGCGGTTAACTTCGGGCAATTGATAGGTTACTTGCCCGGTTACTTGCCCGTTGTAATTGTGATTTGGGCTCCTCTGTCGCTTTCTATCAGCCGTAGGCAAGCCATAGAAAATAAAAAATCGTGATGTATTCGAAGGTCAAAATGAGACTTTAATTATTAGACCCATATTAAAAGACTTTATAAACTTATAATTACAAAAAGCTTTGGATTGTGATAAATAACTAGTGCTATTGAGAACGTCCTCGGTTAAAAAGCATTTCACTGAAGCAAAATCGCGCCGCCATCTGTTCGCATACAAACTTGCGTGATACATTTTCTATTCATCGTGAACACTGATATGTGTTCGCGAACAGCAAAATGGCCGTCACCTATGAGAGTAACATAAATAAATAGATATGTGCTCCACAAACTGAGGTACATGGGTCTTAATGTGGACATGAAGGGTACTTTATGAAGTAAGCGATTTTTTTATAATTTCGCATTTTTGTAATACGAGGAACGAAGATATACATGTACCTTAAAATCTCAACAGTAGCTGATGAAATAGAGCACTACGAAAATAGCATATCGAACGACTTAGCTACCTGGCGGAAACCGGCCTGGTGGGAAAATTAAAAACCGGGCAAGTGCGAGTCGGACTCTCGCACGTAGGGTTCCGTACCACTATATAGCTAAATAAATGTTTTTTCTTTACGTTTTATTATATTGGAGTTAATTAAATGAAAAAATTAGGTAATTTGATTTATGACGTTTAAAAAAAAACTACTGGCTCGATTTAGTTCAAACCAAATTTCGTTAGTAGTTTGCATAGTGATACACATGATATATTTTTTTCAGTTTTATCATGCCCATATTTTAGAAGTTACGGGGGGGGGGGGGGGGGGACACTCATTTTACCACTTTGGAAGAGTCTCTCGCGCAAACTATTCAGTTTAGAAAAAAATGATGTTAGGAACCTCAATATCATTTTCAAATACCTATCCATAGATACCCCGTATAGGTTCGATGAAAAAAAAATTCTATGTATGGGGAACCCCAAAAATTTTGAATTTTTTTCTGATTTTATTTTAAAATCTTAATGCGGTTCACAGAATACATCTACGTACCAAATTTCAATAATGTAGCTGTTATAGTTTCGGAATAAACTGGCTGTGACATACGGACGGACAGACAGACAGACAGACAGACAGACAGACATGACGAATCTATAAGGTCCCGTTTTTGCCATTTTGGCTACGGAACCCTAAAAAGAAGCCACATACCCAAGTGGGACAGACAATGGTTTACTGCTTACTGAACGCATCTGATCATAGTCAGGCGAGTGAGCCATTTGCAAGATGGGCTGGCTGGCTGGCTGGTTGATTGATGTCTGGCTGGCTGATTGATGGCTGGCTGGCTGGCTTGCAGATGATAAACCAAACGAAAAAAAAATAAAAGAAAATATTCCGCAGTATGGGGGCTTCCTTTCAGGAGAAAAGAAAAAAAAAATCTTTTCATATAAGAGGTCCAAGTCGCTGTGATAATGGACAGAATGTCTTAAATTACAGACATTTATGCCGGCCCATGAGATGATTTACTCTTTGTTTGAAAGATCCCATATTACTTATAGTTAAGTGGAAACGTGGAAAGATATGTGCTGGCAAAGAGTTCCATTTTTTAAAGTTTAGTACAAACTTTTAGTTATGCAAAGGAATATTCTCAAAAGTCGCAAAGGTACCAATGAGTGAGACTTCTCAACATTGTCTATGGTACATTGGTCGCATAAAGTGATCTTTTAGGGTGTTTTCTTTTGAGATTGTGGTGAACAATCGGCTACATTATTGTTAAGTCGCAATCAAAAGTCTTTCCAAGGTTGCGGTTCGACGTACTGTTGATAAAAGTTATCAATACAATGTTAAATCGTAAATTATGTATATCTAGATTCGTTTCACTCTCTGAGCCAACGTTAGGATAGAGGACAGTCAAAAAGAAAGGGTAAGGATAGCTATCAACTGATTCAGAATAGGCTATTATGGCTAAAGATTGTAAATTATCCGTCTTTTAGCTTATTCAAAAATAAGAGACACGTATTTTTCCTTTTCTCATTGAAATAAACTATAACAAAGATACAAGGCATGTATCTTTGTTGTAGTTTATTTGTATCTGAGTAAGTTTATCAGTTGTCTAGTACCCAAAGTACAAGCTTAGGCTTAGTTTTGGGGCTAGATGGCGATGTGTGGTCTTGAGTTACTTAAAATGATATGGATATAGCATTATGTGAAATGCATAAGGATTCTTAAGGTATATAAAGCTACATAAATAAATCAGGTACCAATAAATTAGGGTCTAGTCCACATTATCATAACGTTATTGCAGGCTAAACTACGGACAACTTTGCACACTGCGACCGGTCCGATACACTGCTGGCTATCTTTACCAAACGAAGCATACGCTTCATACAATAACAGACTGCTATCGCGTAATATATTGTAAGGGTATCGTATATTTTTGACGACTAGTTTGGTTCTAGGTAGTCTCGGGTGGTATGGACATGTTAAAAGACGAAACGAGGACCATGTGGTGATAATTGCACTAAATCTACCGGAACAGAGGAGAGGTAGAGGCCGCCGCCACTAATCTGGTGGTCCAGAATACAGAGAGATCTCAAGGAAGGAAGAGAGGTAAGGCATAGCGAATCTTCGCTCGAAATTCAGCCGCACGTCCGGGGAAGGACCTCCAACACATAGAATACCGCAGCCAAATGACCTCCGGGTCGTGTTTCTGCCGGTGAGTAGGGTTTTCGGAGCTCGTGGGGGAATAGGGCTGGGCCGGTATGGCGGTGGCAACTGACAGGTAAATGACCAGTTACTTGCCAGTTGTTACAGCGACTTTAGCTTCTCTTTCGCTTTCCATCAGGCGTAGGGAAGCCATTATGTCGAGCCACTATAAAAAAAAAGAAAAAAAAAAGATAGCCCTGGATATAGACCAGTTAATCCCGAAACGCGACCGAAGTTACTTCAAGGGCAAAACATTGCCAAGGGTTATAGCCTACTAGCCAGGCAGTTAAACCCTACCACCAATGAGAGACCCTTAGTGGACTCTTACGTCCTCCACACTGGAAGTAAACCATGCAGTGATTTGTATTCTTCGACCTCCACTGGAAGTGACAGGGTGGTGATTTTTTTTTATAGTGGCTCGACATAATGGCTTCCCTACGCCTGATGGAAAGCGAAAGAGAAGCCCAAGTCGCTGTGACAACGGGCAAGTAACTGGTCAGTTACTTGTCAGTTGCCACCGCCATGCCGGCCCAACCCCTAACCCCCCACGAGCTCCGGAAACCCTACTCACCGGCAGAAACACGACCCAGAGGTCATTTGACTGCGGTATTCTATAGGGTGGAGGTCCTTCCCCGGACGGGCGGCTCAATACGAGCGAAGATTCGCTATGCCCTACCTCTCTTGATTTGTATTCATTATCAGTCATCTTAAACGTCTTTAATACTTAAACCACTTAACATCCCCATGCCTGCATATTACACAATTTTTCCTTTCAACGGTTCTTATACATTTTAATGATACTACGATACTGTATTGATGAAAGCATCGAAACATCCTATATCCGACTTGATCACACGAAAACGCACCTTAGCGTCTGCAAATAGAACACAAACTCGATTGATGCGAATACTAATAAAGTTACCTTCGATATCTTCACACAGTGTTATCATATTTTGGCGAATACCAAAGCAAATTCATAAGTCAAAGACCACCCAAAGCATTTTGAGCTTTAAATCATAGGCAGTAAAGTAGAAATTGGTTCGTCGAAAGGTTAAGCTTGTCACTCTTCTTTGGTTAACGCACAAGCCAGTACAGATTTATTTGATAGGAAAAAAAATGGCAAAGCAGGTTATTTGTGAAATTGATTATATTGACGTCTTTTGATGCGTCTGTTGTGAGGAAGGAGAAAAAGCAGCAAGGGCGAGTCGGACTCGTCGATGAAGGGTTCCGTAGCAGAAAGTGACATAGCATATAAGTTCTTGTAGTTCATTGTAACTTTGATCAATGTTTTAATAATAGAATATTTAAATAATATGTTACATTTATGACGTTTTAAAAAATACTGCTAGATCACGTTCAAACTTATTTTCGGTAGAAGTTTGCATGACAATCAACAAAAAAAAACAACAGATTATATTAAAAAAAAGCTACATTTTATATTTTTAAGGATACATCTATTGATATCGCACATCGCACACATTTGATGAAAATAATGTATGGCTTTTTGTTTTCTATTTTCATGTTAAAATTTACATGTTAACAATAGGTATACTCTTACATGACTTACGGATAGACAAAGATGTCGAATCTAAGGGTTCCGCTTTTTTTCCATGGAACCCTAAAAATCTCCTGCGATCAGATCTAATTTAATTCCAAAGAAGGGATTGCGTTTGAGGGATTAGAAGCGGCTCGATACACAAAGGGCCGATCACGCGCGGGGGGGGATTATCTTGTACTTTCCACTTAATAAGTACGGGCAGGTAACTGATGGAAGGTGCTCCTTTTTGATCTTTAATTTCGTCATTTTCAAACAATTAAGCGATCATCGATATACAATACTTTGTCTCTGAAAATATTCCTTTTAAGACCTACGCTACACTGCAATAAGTCATATTAAAACATGGAGAATAATGCAGAACTTATTGTTTCAATCAATCAACAGCGTAATTGTGGTACATATCAGACGTTTATGTTGTATACCTATAATATTTGTGAATGTATAATATGTATCATGTGGTTGTACTTAAATAAATAAATAAATAAATAAATAAATAAACAGCCTTGGTCCGTCCACTGTTGGACTTACGTTTTAACTTAGGCCTCCTTTAATTTGCGCCACATTTCTCCCATGACCAGCCCATTGCCACTTCAGCGTACTAGCATGTTTCCGCACCGATACGACCTTCAAATCTTCAAGAAAAGAGCGTACCTCTTTCTCAAAGGCCGGCAGCGCAGCTGTAACTCCTGATGTTGCAGATGTACATGGGCGGCGGTTGTCACTTACCATCAGGTGAGCCGTCTGCTCGTCTGCCCCCTATTTCATAAAAAAAAACAAATCCTTCGGGCTATGTTAGTAACTTTTGTCCTCCGATGATTAAAGCAAATTAAAATACTAAACGCGAATCGCCATCAATTAATTATTATAAAAGCAAAAAAGATCTTGTTTATGCACCTAAGTAAAATTCAAAAATTTTAAACACATTTTCCCAAAACATGGCTGCTAAAATTTAAGCATACCTACGATCATTTGAAACTGTTTACGACTTGTGGATGAGGTGAATTTAAAAATAAAAATGAAATTCAAACTTGCAGAACACGTTGTTAATTTACGATGCATAAACTAATTCAAGGTCTATTGTCATATCTATAAGATATAACATTGATTATACGTATAGGAACGACTGTTTTAATAAATAAATCGTTATCTATATCTGTATAATTATCATTATACAATACGGGTATTCCCCTGATTTTTTAGACTTCTTCTTCTTCTCGTGTCAACAGTAATCCATACTAAATAGAACCCGTCCAAAACTTAGCGACCTGGACACCTGGAGCAAGAAAGGAGCCTCCCCGCGGCGCACCCTGGAAACAGCTAGACCCGGTAACGCAGGATCTAGGCTGGCCAATCCTATCAACACAATGGTAATCGATTTTTTAGACTGTTGAAATTTTAATCATTACTAATTCTAACTAGACAAAGTTATCTACACAGAGCACCTATATATAGATGCAGCTATAAACGATCTCTTTTAGACAACCTTTGGGTTGGGAATATTAAGATTGAAAAAAAGGTGTGAAAAGTGAGGTAGTATACGATGTCAGTTATTGAAACTTGGTAACACGCCAATAACGATTATTACTCTTCTAAATGGGAAGTAAGAGAGTGAGATCTTTCCGCTCCAAGCCACCCTCACTTGCCCGTGGTGCATCCTGCTGAATAACAAACGAGGCTCTGGTAACCGACTGGTGGCGGTATAACCATTACGATTGAAGGCGTAGCTAATTTAAATTAGCAGCAGCGTCACCGGAGCGAGAAGCTACGTCCTGCGATCGCCAACCCAGCGTGGCGATTATGGGTATATCCTCCAGATGTTTGCCCTAAGTGGCGAACAACTGGAGATGTCTATGTCCAGCAGTGGACTGCAATAGGTTACTAATGATGATGATAAAATGGCCAATTTACATTACAGATCTGTTAATTATGTTCTAAGTGTTTGGACTATCTATACGGTTAATGTAAAGATACCGTTCTTCACACACTACCCGTGGCCAAATCATAACTTATCGTTATGAAGACAAACGATACACAGTTTATTGACAACATCAGTGAAGATCCTATAATGGGGTAATCAGGGTGAGATATGGCCATGATCGGTGGGGTCGTGATAACCATCATATTTATTATTAATGTAGTAAACTTCCTATGGAAGAAATAATGGCGTCTTAAGTAATGTATACAGTTTTTGTTGGCAGGGAAAAAAATATGTAAGATTTTAAATATCTTACCTACTACGCCTATCTTATCAACAAATCTGTATTTGATATTCTTCTTTGTTTTTATTGCTTTTTGTTTTAATTCTTTAAAGGCTGTAGTCTGTAGACAATTAGCCATAAACAAAAGCATTAGGTGCTCAATTTGTTTTTTGGTTTCAACATTAAAAAGAAATAAATAAAGTAAAATGTTTATTAATATTACTTTTACAAATGTAACAAATTTTAAGTTATTACTTTACTACAATTATTAGTTGGTATATTTATATTCACTGGATTTGCTATCATAATTAATTTATAGTTGCATTAGTTTACTGAACATTTGAGTCATTATCAAACTTCCGACAAGGAAACATGAGACCACCTAACATAACTGTAAACAACACAATTAGGTATTCAGCTAGCACTTCATTAGTGCAAAGTGTATGAAAACAGATTTCTCTATGAAAGATTGGTAACGCTAGAGTACTTTTCTTATCTTTTACATATCAATTAAATTCACACGAGAAAGCTTTTTAATAAAAATAAATAAGATAATACCTTTATCAATTAGGTACCTACCTACTTGAGGTTTATTTTTATTTTAAGTAGGTAAACTTTATTTTAAGTAAATATTTATACAATTACAATGCAAACTTGAATATTATCATAGTCCAAGTACTTATTGATAAAATATCTGATAAACTTTATGATGTACGTAATTCCCATTACATAAATTATTTGTTTTACATTAAGTATTTGCCTGCACTTAAGCGATTACTAAGTAATAAGAGTTATAAGTCTTATAATAGTACTCTGTTCTTAGAAAGCAGACATAAGTTTCTTGCGGCACTTCTTCTCATCAGGCCTCATCCTTATCACGTTGATGTGCTTGTAGGAAAAAATGATTGTCGTGCAAAAGTATTTGTGAATCTATTTGCAGAAATAAATTACATATTTTATTTTATTAAATTAATGACCTCTTCACAAGTAGGACTTTCTGCCAATATCGAGTGAAGGTGAAACACGACTAACCATTTTATTACGTTTGTTGCAGATCCAAAATGCCGCCAGCAAAATCTTTCCACTCAAAGCAACAGTACACGCGTTCATTCTCACACAGTACGTATTACTTTGATTTTATTTTCTTCTTTCTTGTATAAAAATCAATTCCTGTTCGTGAATCTCACTAAAAGTCGAGAATGGCTGTAGCTAGTTTTGGTCTTGAATTTGTGAAGTCCAGGTACGGCTTAAAAGGTAAATAACGGGTCTACGAGGTCAGCCGGATCAGCAACAATTAATATTTTTAAAATAAATATGTAAATGGGTCGCTTGACCCCAACTGTCCTGATGTTAAACGACGTTGGAGCCTATGATGTAGCGTGCTCACACAACAAACGGCGATTCACTCTCGCTTCGAGAATCTGAAGTATTTTGGGTTTCCGTAGCTCGTGGGGGGTTAGGGTTGGGCCGGCATGGCGGTGGCAACTGACAGGTAACTGACCAGTTACTTGCCCGTTGTCACAGCGACTTGGGCTTATGTCGAAGGCATTATGTCGAGCCACTATTTTAAAAAAAGTACAATCTTCACTATCGAGGATAACGGACTCCGGCAAAGACTTCCACAGCTTAGCGTCGTGGGTTCGATTCCCGCATAGTACAAACATTTGTGTTCATGAACCTGTCTGTTTGTATTGGTCTGGTGTTTTCTATGTTTACCTAATATGTATCTATTTACAAAAAAAAAATGTATGTAATTAAGTTTATCAGTTGTCTAGTACCCATAGTACAAGCTTCGGCTTAGTTTGGGGCTAGGTGGCGCTGTGTGGCCCAGCGTGGCATGTCTTGGGTTATTTATTTATTTATAATTACAATTTGACTCCGCTAATCAAAGATATGTTTTCCCTTACAGATGAGCCCAGCATATCAGCGAAAGTGTACCATCCAGCTACGAATCTCATGCCGGCCAGTCCGCCACTGTCCCCGACCGGGATGGCACCCAGCTTCCCCAACAGACCCAACAACTACTCCTCTATGTCCCGCCAAAACAGCCAAGGCGGAAGCAAATATGGCTCTTGACAAAATGGCGGAAGAAAATGGCGGCGTATTTTAAACGGCCCTTTACAATATGGCGGATCAAAACGGCCGTTTCGTTAAAACTGCCGTTGGTATTGTAAATAGATGAAGACCGTTAGAGTACCTACTGAAAATAATATTGTTTTTAGTATACTCATAAATTGAATGTTTGGATATTAATAAATACTTAGTTAAGTTGTTCTCAGGAATTTGATATTAAATGGCCCAGACCGCACGTACAATAATTAGAAAAGGATTTCCCTTCTATTATCGATAGATGATAAGACCGGAAATCAAACTGCGAGTCAATCTTGCGAGTCTGTTTATTATCTGAAACACTTATAAATCTCTACAGTCTATCAGCCACTTGAAAGGGAAAGTCCGTATAAAAACCAGACTAATTTAAAAGTATTCAGGAACTTAATAATAATTTATTGTCTAGTAACAATTAAGTTTAATGTCTATGTAAAAAATGTAAGATGGAAATGTAAGTTAATAAAACGTACACTGCTGGACGAAGGCTTCCCCCCATTGGAGGACAATTGTCATTACAATTGTCACACCTACCTCAATATGGAAGGGAGGCAGGGAATACCCACTAAAAACCCCGGCCCCTCCGTCATGCGCCTGCCGCGGAACCAGGAATATCCAGCACTACCGCGACACCACCAGCGCTGCCCGCCTACGCGGGCCCTACTGCTCCCCCCTGGGGAGAGCGATGGGGGCGGCCCTAAGGGTAGGTCCGCTCCCACCCGACAAAAATCCTATGTATTTCTTTATCAATGATTTCAACACTATTGAATATTAAGGGGATATTAATTATATTCGTCAGTACTAAGCGATAAGATAATAATTAGCACCTGATTAATTACGATAAAATTACATGTCTCTTATTGTACAAATTTATGTCGAAATAATATTGAGAAACTATCATTTTAAAATAGAATAGAATAAATTCATTTGGCACACACATACGATACAAAGTACCATTTTGAAATATACCTTAAGAAAACTAAAGTACCAAAATTGTCCCCGCTTAGTAAGTATACCACCAATGGTATTTCTGTTGGATAAATGAATTTGTTTTAAACCATTTTTGTAAAAAGAATGTTCTTAATTATTGTGGAGGAAAGAATGAAAGAGGAATAGGGAATATGCATGAAAAATAGTTTCAGGTATTTACTAATTTATCGTAAAATAGATCAAAATCTACTACGAACAGTGAAAACAAAATCAAAATTGGTTGAAAAATGGGCGAGATACAGTCATTGAAAGTGAATATATCCGTCTCTCTCTCGCGAAACAGATTTTTCTATGGAGTTAGTACGGCGCTTACGGTACGTGACGTCAACTACCGCATCGGATCTCTCTGTCTAATCAATAACTTTAACGCTTTATAACTCGCTTAATAGAAAAGATAGTTTAAAAATTCTTCGATATTTATGTATCTGGAAGACAAAAGATCTCAATAAATCCATAAAAAAAGTCATGCATATTCCCTATTGATTTTTTTTATATCTATAAAGATAAATAGAGCCTATCTTCTGGTTCCATCATCCGACCTTCAAACGTAATCGTGGCCAAAGTTCATTACAAGACTGTTCTAACACAGTCGTTTCATCATGAAGTTCCAGTTCATATCTTTCGTCTCCATCATCAGATCAGTTTGACATCACCGTTTATTGTATTGTCATCAGAACTATAATACAGCTGCCAATTGTCATGATGCTACGATCCTTGGAAGATGGTTAATTTGTTACCTTTCATTCCATTACGTAGTTACATGCGTTTAATCTCTTAAACGCATGTAACTATGTAATAGGTAGGGCATAGCGAATCTTCGCTCGAATTGAGCTGCCCGTTCGGGGAAGAACCTCTACTACCCTATAGAATACCGCAGTCAAATGACCTCTGAGTCGTGTTTCTGCCGGTGTTCCGGAGCTCGTGGGGGGTTGGGGTTGGGCCGGCATGGCGGTGGCAACTGACAGGTAACTGACCAGTTACTTGCCCGTTGTCACAGCGACTTGGGCTTCTCTTTCGCTTTCCATCACGCGTAGGGAGGCCATTATGTCGGGCCACTATAAAAAAAACGTACAGATCGACCTAATAAAAAAGTGCTAAGCAAGTATTTAAGCGAGTAAGTAACATAATTTATAAGTGTTTATCTCAAACCTCTAATTGATTAAGATAATTTCCATCTATTAAAAATTACAGTAGGTGAACAGGCTACAATCTTGACTTACCGATAACCTATCTCACTAAGGTACAGCGTAGACGGCACACTTTTTGTGCGATAAAGTCTGCGTCTGAGACATTTTAAAAGAGCGTCTAGGTCTGCCGACAGTATTATCGAAGATGTGCGTCGTGTGCGTTGAGTCTGTGAAATAATATATGTGTATAATATATAGATTTTTGCGCGTCGCTACTGCATATAATTGCAAAAAAGTGCGTCACGGATAGTCTGTCGTCTGCGCTGTCGTCTCCGGGGTGAGGCGGCATGGTGTGTGGGACTCACACCTCCCAAAATGCGAGGGCATACCCACTAAACCCCCCTTTGTCACCAAGTTGCAGGGACACGGGTAGCGCCGAAGCATACGGCCACATCCCTGGTCTGCGCTGCCCCTAAACGATTGTCAAATGTAAACGAAACATGTTTGCCGAAAATCGATTTGTTGTTGTGGTTTAAAAAATAACCCGATAAGAACTGATAAGAAATACCGCATAACTTTTCCCCTTATCATATTATTATCATATCATATCATAGGTAAATAGATAACTGATGTCGTACTTTTAGACCGCATGTCGCGAACATTTTGATATGAACATGTGAACATCAATACATTGTGACACATTCAAGTCTAAAGTAAATAGGTTTTTAAAGGTTCGGCAAAGCGCATGCAATATCTCTGGTATCTCTATCTCATTTGGTAGTGACCTCTGCCTTCTGGGCCAAGTGTCGCGGGTTCGATTCCCGCACAGTGCAAACATTTGTGTTCATGAACTGTTTGTATTGGTCTGGGTGTTTTATGTACAATATACATTTATTTACAAAAAAAAGTATTTAAGTAAGTTTACCAGTTGTCCAGTACCCATAGTACAAGCTTCGGCTTAGTTTGGGGCTAGGTGGCGCTGTGTGGCCCAACGTGGCATGTCTTGGGTTATATATTGAATGGTCAAGTGTGTCCGCAAACACAGTCGCACTCTGTTTCTTCATTCTCATAATTTAACACGACCAGAGAGCTATCAGACATGATCAACAACATAACGTATTTTTGATGCACGGGAGTGTACCTACCATTGCATCGCCAAGTTCCTGAGCCGAGGGTTGCTATTGACAAATTTTTTAACCCAATAATGAGTCCATAGGCGGCACTTTCTACTACTAGACCAATTAGGTAATCGAAGTACGTCAACTCTTGTAAAAATGTCATTACATTAAATATTAGGAAGCAGTTTATACATAGATACATAGTTCAGTGTTGAACTTGTAGCAGTTACGTATTGCGAGATGACAAAAACAAATTTTACTCATGTTGTACTCATTTGATACTCTATGAAGTATTCATTCTAACCTTACAAGAGGTTGGAAAGAAACGGTGATTTTCAAATTAGTATTTTATGTAATAGGTATTTTAAGTTGAATGTATTAACTTTTATTTTTTAACATGACATGCTCATATTGCATTTTTATATTATAAGAATCTTAGTACGTTAGCAGTATAATATAAAACTTGGTATAATTACTTTCTAGTTACCGTAGAGCTAAAGTGTACTGTATAAAAAGTGTATTATCATCAAGACTTGGCTCGATCCCTGTCGTGCACTTTATTAACGTCAAACGCTACGTTTTAGTAGCATTTTCTGTAATTTTATTTTGTATTTATAGAATAAAAACTTGTAAATAATGTTTATTTTATTTTCCATCACTTATTCCACAAAATATTGTATATTCATAAGCAAATACCTCGATAAAATCGGTCCACCGTTCCTCCAGGAAAATCATCGTGAGGACCTGCACACCTGTGAAATAATTTTGATACTAATATATGAAGTCGAACACGCACTTTTCTAGCGTGAATAATTAACAACTATTCAAAACAATACTTATCTATGAAAACAAACGAAACTACGCAAAGTAAGGCATTTACAATGGCGACCGACACTCAAGTGTTGAATATGAATAGGTTTTAGTTAGGCTAACTGTGCGTCCGCGCGACTTATAGTAACGTTTGTGATTATGGGTGCCTTTATCCGTACCTTTCGCATTTGCTTAGTAGGTAATGGAAGCTTTTCTGACTATGGACCCAAATTATTAATGAAATATTGTGTAATTTAATTTGTTATATTTGTGATCATGAAAATCGCCAATAAATGTACAACTAAGCCACCTATTGGATATACTTGTAAGTATCATTACATCTTCCTATCAGATCAATAGAACTAGTTCTCGCCCACTCATATAGATGTCACTACTCGTCATCAACTTTTACAGTATCAACAACGCCATCTAGTGATACACTGTTAAATTACGTCGTGAATTCGAATGATTAATTCTGTAAATCGCTACAAACGTTCATAAGTTTTAACAGTGTGTATTGATGCTAATAGATGGCGTTCATAAATATTTACAAATCGTTATTCAAACGTATTAATAAACGGATTTATTCTCCATGCAATTAACTCATAATTAAAAATTAATCCATAAAATTTATTTACATATTGGTCACAACAGTAAAAGAATAGCAATACCAATTTAGTAGCTAATCACTGTATAATTATGGAAGTCGGAATCACCGAAAATACCACAAAAATATACCTACTCTCATACAATGCACATTGCCTAGACACATAATAATGACATACCTAATATAGTTATGCATGTTCGTTCCGGTTGGGGATCGAACCCACTACCCACAAGAAGAAGTTCCACTCCCCTTGCTAGTGGAATATTATATAAAATTTTAAATACCTAGTTACTTATTTTTCACAAAATGACATGGATTGATGATTTTCATGTAAAAGATAAAAAAAATCGACAACATTCCGTTAAAAGCAGGGGAACAGCGGGACAATTATACATACTTAGCTATCTTAAACTGACTCGCCCGGCAAGTACAAACGCGATTTCATCATTCATTTTTTTAAATCACAAAGTCATCCCCAAGTTTTTTCCCTAATTTATAACCGGCGATAAAGGAATTATTTCAGCCGGGTCGTGGGTTCGGTTCAGGCTTATCTTTCAATGCGATGGGCTTCCGTTTTCGCCTTATTAATTAGCTGTAGGAAATTAAAAGAGAGAAAAAATGGTAGCTCTTCTTTGACACGGCTCTTAATTTGCAGTTTCGTGCTCATTTCTACTTAATAGCGCATCGGTTGGAATTATTTTAAGTATTATGGCCGGTATTGCGGCTTGGAATAACGAGAACATCAAAAATTTTATCAAATAAATATCAGACAAAATCACATACACTGCTCTAATCCCAAAGTAAGTAGCTAAAGCACTTGTGTTATGGGTATCAGAACAACGAAGCCTACCACAAATAGATACTTAAATACAAAATATAAACACAACACAAGTATTCATCACACGGGTGGGAATCGAACCCACGACCCTTAGTTCAGAAGGCAGGAGTCAATACCAATTGAGCCACCGAGCCAGTCATCGTTAATTTGAAACTCCATGAACTCACGACGTTCTAGAACACAGGCAATCATCATCATCATCAGCCCACATCAGTCCACAGCTGGACATAGCCAATATTGTGACCCAATTGTGACAGACAGATAATGCAATATGTAAGTAAAAAGACTGGCCTGCAAAAAAGTGGAAATCTTTGGGGGAGATTTGAAATTAATAATTAAACGTGGCATGTCTTGGGTTATTATTAATTAATTATTAACACACGCTGGGCCACACAGCGCCATCTAGCCCCAAACTAAACCGAAGCTTGTACTATGGGTACTAGACAACTGATAAACTTACTTAGATACATTTTTATTTGTAAATAAATACATAGAAAACACCCAGACCAATACAAATAGACATGTTCGTGCACACAAATGTTTGTAATGTGTGGGGATCGAACCCACGACCCTTGGCTCAGTAGGCAGAGGTCACTTCCAATTGAGCCCCCGAGCCAGTCAGTCGAGTCGGACTCACGCACGAAGTTCTCGTGCGTGAGTCCGACTCACACTTGGCCGGTTTTTCAAACATTTTAAGTTACCTATTAATTGAAAAACTCACAACCACTGTAATACAAAATTTATAGCCCCAAAAACTCAACAATTTATTACTATCAGCGGGCACTTAGCGTTCTATCTTCGGCCAATACTTTCAAGTTATTGTCAAACTTCTACGTGGAGATAGGAACATTTTAATTTAAAATATCTTAAAAGTTATAGATTTATGATCGTCCACGGGTTTTAATTACTAACTTGGTGTTTTGAATCGAGCAACTTTTTCAATGTTTATCGGGTTGTTTTTGATGTATGACCGCGCGCTAGAAAGGGGGGTCTGGCGACCAAATAATTCAAGTTGTTGGTTTCAAAACATCATATTTTCAGTATTTATGTATCTCACAAAATGTTTAAGAATGATTCTTCTGAGTTGACGAACAGTTGAGGGATGTAAGGGAGCGGCCTATCATCTTTTCGCTCCAAGCGTTTGAGTGATGAATGAATATTGAGTGATCCGTCACAATCAAACAACGATTGATCATCGCTTCACTAATTATGATTATAGTTCGCTCACTTAATCGCTTTGGGCGACAAGACCGCCTACATTGTACTATATACCTCTAAAATAAACCTCTGCATAAACCTCTTTCCTGTACATGTTTCATTCTGGTGCAATAAAGAGTTTCTATCTATCTATAATTTACGAATAATACAGTAATTTATAGAACTACTTAATACATCATCATCATTAGTCTAGAAAAAAGTTATCCTAAATTTCTCCAATCAGTATTCGAACCCGTAATTTTCGAGTCGTCTGTGCTTTAGAAGAGGATTCCCTATTCAAAACTCCATTAAGGTCACCAGAACAGTAAAAAAAGAAACAATTAAAAAAGAACATTTCCTAAACTGAGCTAACGGGGAATCGAACCTGCAACATCAGCGTCATCCTTGTAGGTTTTATACAACGTGCTTTCACCGTCAAGCACTTAGTACTATCCTTTTTTATGTTCTTTTCTTGTGCATAACTTTATAACCTAATTCGTTTCTAGTACTTTCAATGATTGTCCATCAAGACTGACAGTAAATTCTAGTTTAGAACTAGGTCTTGCGACACTTAGGTACACAGTACCGAATCAGAACCTGCCCAATCAAGATGGAACCTATTAACTGTCATAGGCTCCATAAGGAATGACGCGTATTGAGCTACGAAATCGCTATATGAAATTCCAATTAATATTTCAACGTGCAGAGCACAAAACACATACAATACAAACAAAACGGAGTAGTTCCTCTACCTGCTGGTTATATGGAAAAGATTGCTACTAGTAATAAGACCGCCTACCTACTGTTTAGTAGGGGGAGTCCGGAAGACTTTATCAGGTGGGATAGATGAACCACCTTTCAAAAATAAACATAAAATTTTGCTCTACCTATAATATAGAGCTTGACGTGTCTGTAATAGAGTCTTGACGTATCGTTAGAGCAAAATTTAAGTTGATTTTTGAAAGGTGGTTCATTTCTCCCACCTAATAAAATCTCCCGGACTCCCCCTATTGTTTAGGCAGCCCCTTTTCTTATCACAAAAAGCGATCTTTTGCAGATAACCAGCAGGTAGATGAAACTAGTTCTATGGAAGAAATGGGCAACCTAGTGCAAAACGATCTAATTTTACTAATAAACACATTAACTATAATTAGATAGTACATTGTACGTCTGGTTCCCGGATTTAGAATAAAGCTACCCCATCTCATCCTGTGGGTGTCGTAGAAGGAGATAAGGGAATATCAGGAAACCGGCAGCAGTGTTTACCAGGTTACAAATAAAAGCGTGACTAAGTCGATTTCCCATATATGACAACTAGCTTTTGCCCTCGGCTTCGCTTGCGTTAAATTCGGGATGAATGCTCCATACAAACTTTGTTAGAAAGGGGCAAAAAGTAGCCCATGTTACTCATAAGTAGCCTATAATATATGGCTGAATGGATGGATGGATAGATATGTATATGGATATAATAATATAGTATGGATTGTAACTGGCTAAGGTCTTGGTCTATCAGTGAACGTTTGACTTGATGAGGTAAGACTCATCATTAGCCTGCAACCGTTCACTAGTACATAAATAAAGCAAGACGTATACAATATATAGAACATTGTGGATGTACGATAGAATATAACATGTAGTAGCAGTCGAGCAGTTTCCCTATCTCACTGTCAACCGCTCTTTACATCACTATCATGGATGTACGATAGAAAATAACATGTAGTATATTAAAGCAGTCGAGCAGTTTTCTTAACTCACTGTCAGCCGCTCTTTACATCACTATCAATATGGCATCACGCGTTGAAAGCATGCATTTTCTATTAATAGTCCGCTGATGGCCACTGGTCAAGTTATGGCCGCTAAAATTAGCGATGACAACGCCGCTGGGACACGCTTTCTCAATGAATCGATGCATCGGGGTTAAACTGAAGGATCAATACGACACATTGGTCGGATGAAGTCATGCCGACTGATTGAAATTGAATGGTAGCTCGTGACAGTTTGAGATTTTGCTTTCGTGTTGTTCTGTAGTCACGATTTTTTTATACTACTAAGGTGATGTGCCTACGGCCTACTTAATGTTAAGCGGTTACCGTAGCCTAAGGGATGTAAGGGAGCGACCCATCATCGTTTCGCTCCAAGCCAACCTCATCCGCCCGTGGTGCATCCCGAAATACCGAACGAGGCGCTGGTAACCGACTGGTGGCGGTATAACCATCACAATTGAAGGCGTAGCTAAATACCACAGACCGATGACGGGCAGCAGCGTCATCGGAGCGAGAAGCTACGCCCTGCGATCGCCAACCCGCCTGCCCAGCGTGGCGATTATGGGTATATCCTCCAGATGTTGGCCCTAAGTGGCAAACAACTGGAGAGGCCTATGTCCAGCAGTGGACTGCAATAGGTTGATGATGATGATGATGAACCCAATTACCAACGCCTTCAATTGTGATGGTTATACCGCCACCGGTCGGTTGCCAGCGCCTCGTTTGTTATTCGGCAGGATGCACCACGGGCAGGTGAGGTTGGCTTGGAGCGGAAAGATGATAGGCCGCTCCCTTACATCCCTTTTGGGTTCATCAACAACTCATAATTTTGACCGGCCCGGTGGCTCAATTGAAGACCCATGCCTTTTGAACCAAGGGTCACCAACACGGGACAAACATTTGTGTCTGATGTTTATCCGATATCTTAACTAATATTATAAAGCTGAAGAGTTCAATATATAAACAAAAAATATTCAAAAAGTGTAACCATTTTACCATCGACAATTTGCCAAATAGCAAAACCTTGAACCGCCGAAATATTCCCATTGTGCGAATTGCGTTCAATCGAATTATTTAGCTCTAAATCAATTGCTATGCCTCATATAGATCGGGATAGCATCTTGATGAGTGTGAGAAAGATGCTGCAAGCACAGAATTATATATAGATAGAACAGCTACTTTTTTTTTATAAAAAGAGCGTTCTGGTCCACCTGATGGTAAGCGGTCGTGAGGTACAAATGTTAGGTCGACAGGGACATTAGGGCAAACCGGTGGGTTTCCGCCTGTCGCCCTTTGCCCTGAAGGTCCACTGAGATGACGTTTCACGCCCCGCCTAAAAACCCAGGATTGTAAGAGGAAAAAAACACATGAGCTGGAAAGGCATTCTATGACTTACCTAAAGAATCAGATAGAGTCATTTACCTGCGATGTTCTATAGAGTGGAGGTCCTCCGGACGGGCATCTTAATTCGAGCGAAGATTCGCTATGCCTTACCTCTCTTAAAGTTTCGCAGTCATGCCCCATAGTGCAGGTTTCAGCCACGCCTTAATCATACACGAGGCCGTTCTATCTTTGATATTACCCGTGGTTGCAAGTTCGGCATCATGGCTCTAGTATTGTTGGCCTAATTTTCGTTGGGATCAATTGGCGAGATAATTCATATCGAGTCGTCTGTTTTGATAAAAGACAGTCAACAATTCGTTGTACGAATTTTTTAGGTTATTTCTGATCCATAGTAATAGAGAATATGCATGAAAAATATGTAGTATATACTAATAGCAAACTGCCTTCGCTTCGGGTATTCTAGATAAACATTTTCATTGGGTTAAATTATTTATTATACTTAGGTGTTTTAGTAAGGATCCCTAGTCTTTTCCACCATAAATATAGCCTGTGTTACTTAGATGGTTAGAGAATTTTGGAAATCGATGCAGTAGTTGTAGAGTTTATTCATTATAAACAGACACACACACACACACGTACAAGTTTAGATGAGTATTACCGGTTCTTCTAGTTAATACAAAATTATATGGGATTTTAGATCTTGACTTTATTATTACAAAATGAAATGTGGTTTTATATATTGACTTTTTAACAAAAGTTCTTTATCTAAGGAAATAAAAATAAATAGGTCAGTTGAGGAATAATTTACTATATAATTTCGGCTACAATATCAAGGCCTCGGTAGCGCAGTAGGCAGCGCGTAAGTCTCATAATCTTAAGGTCGTGAGTTCGATCCTCACCCGGGGCATTTTTTTTTTCTTCAAAGTAAACCAGCCAATCATTCAACTGACCCTAAAAATCGTAAAGAATTTGTGGATTGCACCAAAATGCCAAAATATTACATTTAAAAAAACTGAGAGAGTTTGGGAGACATCCCCTATTATTTATTAATGGTACACACAGTCGAGGCGAAAACCACACCGGTGTTCAAGTACCCTTAAGATGTTTTCTTTCACGAGGGTGGAATAAACCTACATTCTTCTTTCTTTCTTCTTTTTTTAATTGTGCTGCCCCACTGCTGGGCAAAGGTCTCCCCCAAATCCTTCCAAAGTTAAACTGACTGGTAACTGACAAGTTACTTGCCCGTTGTCACAGCGACTTGGGTTTCTCTTTCGCTTTCCATCAGGGTAGGGAAGCCATATGTCGAGCTATTATAGAAAAAAAAGTTCTCTACTTTCAACAAACTATATTAACAAACTCGATCCCAAATCCCGATCCCTTTCCCCAAAAGACGAAAGGCGACACAAGTGGGGATGTTAATATCGGAATTGTCCCATTACGGCCTGTGAGTTGTGGCCTCCGCATCGCTCCATTAGCGATTATTGTCCAACTTTACGCTAACTAACTGGACACCCTCGGATATAGAGAGACTGGAAGGGATTTTTATTTATGTATTTGTTTATGAAGATTTACGGGGGCTTATAGTGTAACATCCATGTAGATTTATAGTGTATGTTTTTAAAGCAAGGCATTGACGGTAAATAAATAATTTTCTTCTTCTTTGTCCTAGCCACTTCCCATTATTTGGGGTCGGCTCTCCTCGTTCTGAAGCGCCAGGATGCTCTGTCCTGGGTTGTCGAGACATTTGTTTGGGCACGCTTTAAGTCCTTGGTCACTGTGGACCACCAGGTGGCTAATGGGCGTCCTCTACCTTTCCTCACATCTGGCAAGGCTAGGGCCTGTTTCACGACATGGTCTTCAGGGCGTCTCATGACATGACCGAACCATCGTAGGCGGCTTTCAGTGAGCTTTTCTGCTATGGGTGCGACTTTGTAACTTCCTCTGATGTGCCCGTTTCGCACTTTATCGAGTCGAATTACACCTGCTGCCTATCTTAGCATCTTCATCTCACCTACGTGCATCTTCTGTTCGTTGTTCTTTATAGCCCAGCATTCGGCACCATACATCATCATCAACATCATCACCCTATTGCAGTCCACTGCTGGACATAGGCCTCTCCAGTTGTTCATCCCCTAGGGCAAACTTCTGGAGGATATACCCATAATCGCCACGCTGGGCAGGCAGGTTGGCGATCGCAGGGCGTAGCTTCTTGCTCCGGTGACCGTCATCGGCCTGTGGCTACAAATTCTGTCGTGATGGTTTTACCGCCACCAGTCGGTTTGCCAGAGTCTCGTTTGTTGTTCGGCAGAATGCACCACGAGCAGGTGAGGATGGCTTGGAGAGAAAAGATGATAGGTCGCTCCCTTACATCCCTACATGTACACTTTACTGTTATCTGTTTTACGCAAATATATATTTTTAATTGAATGTTTATCTCAGTAGCTACCACATCTAGCGCCTCTACGCCCCTACCATTGTCCACAGCGGATGCCAAATTCTTTGTAGTTATTTACGCCAGATATAATTTATTGCTTTCGTATCGACTCGCCACACAAACTTGCCAAAAAGTGCACTATTAGTTTGGCTCAGATAAGTTCTTTTAGTTTTTATGTCTTGTGCGACTTGCGTACAGTACCGGTGGGGTGCCAAGATTTGTATTGGATACTGCGATAACTATTTTTTTTTAATTATATAAATCGACTAGCGGTGCCGGCGGCGTCGCACGCGTGGATATCGGATTTAAAAAATGGCGGACTTCCATAAAATGGTACCTAAAGGTTAAGTTAGACTTCTCTAGCAATACATTGGTGAAAACCACATTTAATTCCATGCAGTAGTTTTCGCGTGATTTGCGATCAAACATACAGATAAACATTTCTCCCGTTTTTCTAACACTTCCCGTCACTGTTCTGCTCCTATTAATTGTAGCGTGGCGAAAAGTATACTATAACCTGCCCCGGAGTATGAAAAATAATCGTACCATTCGTTTCGTTAAAGTCAAGTAGTTTTTTTTCTATAACGAACATACAGACAGACCGACAGACAGACCGACCGACAGATTTACGACTAGATCTACATCTATGCACCTACGTGCAGTGATGTAAGGAAGCAACCTATCATCTTTTCGCCCCAAGCCACCCTTATCTGCCCGTACCCTGCTGAATAACCAACGAGGCTCTGGCAACCGATTGGTGGCGGGTATAACCATTATAATTGAAGGCGTAGCTAAATATCACAATCCAATGATTGGCAGCAGCGTCAATGGAGCGAGAGATTTCAATCGTATCAAACACAAACAAAAACCTTACTCATAACTCTCCCTATACTTAACATCTATCTATCTTTCATCCATATCCATCCATACTTATAATAAATCTGTAGAAAGGTCAATTCTGTACATGGAATATATTTTCAAAATAACTCAGGGGTGATTAGTGATCGATACTGATGCCAAAAATGCAATTAGTAAAATTTTTGTCTGTCTGTCTGTATGTTCGTTATAGACACAAAAACTACAGGACGGATTCTGACGAAACTTGGTACAAATTATTCTTCATACTCCTGGGCAGTTTACAGTATACTTTTCATCACGCTGCAATCAATAGGAGCAGAGCAGTGATGAAAAGTGTTGAGAAAACGGGGGAAATTTTTAACTGTATGTTTGATCGCGCATCACGCAAAAACTACTGCATGGAATCAAATGCGATTTTGTATTACTAGAGGTCTAACTTAAAATTTAGGTACCATTTTATGAAAGTCCGTTATTTTTGAAACCCGATATCCGCGCGTGCGACGCCGCCGGCACAGCTAGTCGATAGTAAAAACAACAACGGAATGTTTATTTAAAGTTATTAATTTGAAACACACGTGTGACGTCACGGTTCAATACCTCCCCTGAAATTGGGATTTATTGGAAACACGTTGCTATTATGACCTCTACGACTGAGGAGTTAAAGTTCAAATTGTCTGTTGGATTAACCGTGTGTGATACAGGCGTTGAGTGTATTGTCTATCCATCAGTTTGGATTGAAATGGATTTGTAAAGGTTGGGACATACTGTCAATTAGTTACTTTCAAGTATAGCGGGATTTTATCATCATGACCATCAGCCTGCAAGTGTCCACTGCTGGATCTGATGGCATAGGCATGATAATTGTCTTTGGGCAGATTTGCTTTAAGCCATCACGCTTGGCAGGCAGATGTCACCAATCCTATTAATAAAACCTAAGCTTGGTTTTGTGGGATGTAAGAGGGCGACCTATCACCTTTTCGCTCCAAGCCATCCTCACCTGCCCGTGGTGCATCCTGCCGAACAACAAAGGAGGCTCTGGCAAACCGACTGGTGGCGGTAAAACTATCACGATAGAAGGCGCAGCTAAATACCACAGGCCGATGACGGGCAGCAGCGTCACCGGAGCAAGAAGATACGCCCTGCGATCGCCAACCCGCCTGCCTAGCGTGGCGATTATAGATATATTTTGCCCTAGGTGGCGAACAGCTGGAGAGGCCTATGTCCAGCAGTGGACTGCAATAGGCTGATGATGAAGATGACTACTGAGATGCTTCTTCACACGAAAACTGTGATTCACAAATAACGAATAGTGCACACTGTGTGTACTCCCCGTAGTGCAGGCGGCTGCAATTGTCCGGCTGACCGGACAGCCCATTGGGCCGCGACCGGACGCGCCGGCTTCGGCCGGATGACCCGAACAGATGCCGCTGAACCGGCCCGGTACACCGATTATTGCACTAAAAGGTTTAAATTTGCAATAATCTGTTTGGCAAACTAACAGCTAAATGTAACTAAGTACTATTGATAGACTAACTGTATTCTTTACTGTATGTTTCGTTTCTTGGTGCCCGATAAAGAATTGCCCGAGGAAAGTGGCGAACAATAAGAGGGGCGTATGTCCAGCAGTGGACTAACAAGGACTGATGATGATGATGATGATAATAATTATGAAAGTGTATCTATCTAAAGTGAGCTATATTGTATTATATTTACTTTATAATATGTATGTATTTATTTAAGTATTTTTATTGCTGTTTAATTTTATCCGCCATTTTATTTATTTATTATTTACTAGCTGTGCCAGCGGCGTCGCACGCGTGGATATCGGGTTTGAAAAATAACGGACTTCCATAAAATACCTATCTATACATAGTGCCTAAGTTTTAAGTTAAACCTCTAGCAATACATTGGTGAAAACAGTATTCAATTTCATGCAGTAGTTTATGAGTGATGCTCGTTCCAAAAAATTCTCCCGTTTTCCTAACATTTCCCTTCACTGCTCTGCTCCTATTGATAGTAGCGTGATGAAAAGTACCCTATAACCTGTCCAGGAGTATGAAGAATAATTGTACCAAGTTTCGTTAAAATCCGTTGAGTAGTTTTTGTTTCTATAACGAACATACAGACAGACAGACAGACAGACAAAAATTTTACTGATTGCATTTTTGGCATCAGTATCGATCACTAATCATCCCCTGATAGTTAATTTGAAAATATATACAATGTACAGAATTGACTTCTCTACAGATTTATTATAAGTATAGAAGATAAATTGTTTATTATTAATTAAGTCCGCCTTATGTACACTATCTCTATTGTGCAATAAAGCTTCAATAAATAAATATCTATCTATTGTCATAAATTACCTAATACTAGAAACAAAAACTATGTTTAAAGTATATGAAAAAAGAAAGCAATTAAAAAGTAGGTCAGTGATGGTACCCGTGGCTGATGCAAATCCCCGAAATGACAATAGTCACTAGGGTAGACCTATACCCAGCAGTGACTTTGTAGGCTGATGATGATGACGATGCTTCCCGCTAAACTACCCTCTAAGGCATCCCATTATGGTATTATTTGGTAGCAAACAAGAAACAGACTTTTGTTTAAACAATGTCAAACGACAGAGCCTCGCAATTATTTTAATAAGTAGCGAAATAAATTTGAAGACAAAGGTGTTCCAGTGCGGCACCATGCATCTAGCTTAGCGTGCATTTTCCTAAGTCACCGTCGGATTTATAACTTGGTGCTGTACACCCATCGACAAAGCCTTGCTCAGACAGGGACACCAGATAATTTAAAAATAAATAAATAACCCAAGACATGCCACGCTGGACCACACAGCGCCACCTAGCCCCAAACTAAGCCGAAGCTTGTACTATGGGTACTAGACAAATGATAAACTTACTTATATACTTTTTTTTGTAAATAAATACATATTAAACATAGAAAACACCCAGACCAATACAAACAGACATGTTCATGAACACAAATGTTTGTACTGTGCGGGAATCGAACCCACGACCCTTGGCTCAGAGGGCAGAGGTCACTACCAAATGAGCCATCGAGCTTGTCAAATATTAACTTCTTCTCGAGTGAATGGTACTTCACATGAAATGAAACCAGCCCAAAACCTGGCGACTTGCTGGCACTTTGCTGAGTGGTTTTTTTTTATAGTAGCTCGACATAATGGCTTCACTACGCCTGATGGAAAGCGAAAGAGAAGCTCAAGTCGCTGTGACAACGGGCAAGTAACTGGTTAGTTACCTGTCAGTTGCCACCGCCATGCCGCGATGCCGGCCCAACCCCAACCCCCCACGAGCTCCGGAAACGCTACTCACCGACAGGAACATGACCCGGATATCATTTGGCTGCGGTATTCTATAGGGTGGAGGTCCTTCCCCGGACGGGCAGCTCAATTCGAGCGAAGATTCGCTATGCCCTACCTCTCTTAGTGTTTGCCCTAAGTGGCGAACTGCTGGAGAGGCCTAACCGCCGCTATGATGATGACTAACCGCCGCTAATCGGGGCGCAAGCATGGCTAGGCAACATGGACTACTCTTTCGCTTTGCACCAGGAGAAGAGAGACCGCTGTACTGTCTTGTTACAGCGGTATTTCCGGACCGATACGACCCCCAAATCTTCTAAAAAAGAGTATACCTCTTTCTTAAAGGCGGGCAGCGCAGCTGTAACTGCTAATGTTGCAGATGTACATGGGCGGTGGTTATCATTTACCATCAGGTGGACCGCTAGCTCGTCTGCCCCCTATTCCATAAAAAAAGATCCGGAAACAACACGAATAAATTCAGTCTCAATTCATTCAGTCTCGTTCTCTTCATTCCAGACCAGGAGACCCTACAGGGTCTACTGTTCAAATAGCGCGAACTTGGATATATTTAGCAGTATTTTGCGTACCATTAAAATATTGTACGTACATTAAGACTCGTATTTTATATTTGAAGTATTTTTTTTATAAAAAGAGCTTTCAGGATGACCTTACTCCACCTGATGGTAAGCGGTCGTGAGGTCTAAAAGTTATGTCGACAGGCACAATAGAACAAACCCATTGCGCTTGTCGCCCTCACCCTGAAGGCCCACTGAGATGCCGTTTCACGCCCCGCCTAAAGAGCCCAGGATTGTAATAGGAAGGAAACACATGAGCTGGAAGGGCATTACATGACTTAATGGCACGGGGCAAGAACGAGGAACTAAACTTCTCGATGGGCGCCACCATCATCTGGATGGTATGCGGAAGTGTATTGTTAATTAATATAAATGTACGATTGTTGGTAGACAAAATAAAAAAATTCGCTCATAGTTCACAAAGCAGCCCAGTGTGAGCTGGCGACGCATAAGGGCGGTTCCACACGCGGTGATGCAATCGCGTTACTAAGGCCACCTTAGACAACATACTTTATCCGCACTCACAATTAGTTGCCGCGAGATGGCAGGTAAAACTATACGACAGGGGAAGCTGTGGAGTCGACCGGTTGTTTTATTTTTTAGCCAGGTTTAGACTGTCTCGTTGGTCTACTGCTCGCAGGTGCCTCTTGACAACCTGTTTTTAAATAGGTACCTACACCTTTTTTTTCAGCCGGGGAAAATGCGTTTACGCATAGCCGTCACTGGGTAAGTGACGAGGTATGTGAGACTCACGCTGCCCTCAAGAACGGGAGGGCGGCACCCTGCCTCGAGATGGAAATAAGGCAGGGAATATCCATTAAAAACCCCGGCCCCTCCGTCAAGCGCTATGGGGTGGTGTCGAGGGTCCTACGAAACATGTCCTCCAAGACACCACCAGCACAGCCCTCTAGTAGGCTTGACAGGCATGAACAGGTACACATACACGCCGAATCGGCAAGAAGCGGAATTGGAACCAGAATTGGAGGACCACGAATCCCCCCAGCATCGCCAGTGCTCAATAACTTAGTAAAACATAACTCTAGTAGCATAGAAGTATGCAGCCGCGTCCCTGCCTGCCCTGGCAGCATTTGTTATTAATACGAAACGTATCCAGGAGGATTCGTCAATGAAGTAATGTGCCCTTTCGGTCAAAAAATTAAATAATGACTGCCTAAATGGTAATACATTATGTATTAGTTATGTATGTATTATTTATTAGCTAGCGTCAATTCCGATTCAGTTGATAGCTCACCTCACCCTTTATTTTTCAACTATCCTCTACCCTAAGGTTGTCTGGAAGAGGCTTATAACGATAAGGCCGCCTAAATTGTGCAACAAGTGTCTGTTATACTTAGTTTTAAGTCAATTGTATGGTGCGCAATAAAGAATATCTATCTATCTATCTTAAAAGACACCATGTCATCACTTTCTCTTTAAATGTCATCCGGTCTTGATCTGGTCTTCATTAGGATACCATGCATCTGCGTGGCTATGATTTTTAAAAGGTAGGATATATAGGTATATGTAAGTGCATTATGTGTTTGTATACTGGTGTATTATATAATCCACTGGACAAATAATTTTGTAAACTATTTTCCGAAACCTCAGCGGCGACCGAGGTTTTGGTCACCCATCATCGGATTGACCGCCTCGGTCAATCCGATGATGGGACCGTGCTTCGGAAGGCACGTCAAGCTGTTGGTCCCGGGTGCTATCTTTACCAACTCAGATAGCAGTCGTTACATCATATCAGAGATGATGATAACTCTGACGCCTAACTGGGAATGTATATAGCTTACCCTAAGTGTTGCGGAGGTCTGATGGCAGTCGCTCTGTGTAAAAGCTTAGCCCTCGCCAAATCTCTCAGTTTGGGGAGCCGACCCTGAGACAGGCGCAATGGGCTCTATTGTGCCTGTCGACCTAACTTTTGGACCTCACGACCGCTTTCCATCAGGTGGAGTGAGGTCATCCTGAAAGCTCTTCTTATAAAAAAAAAAGAAAAAAAAAAACAGGAAACAGGCTAGGATGATGATTTCCGAAACCTCAGCCCACTCCACAGCTCCCCTGTCCGCCGGCTAAAGTGTCTCAGCGCTGAAGTCGTTAGCAACAAACTCCACACATTTGTGTCACCGGATACAAACCCATTATAATTTTAAATTTTAAGCTCATCTATTTCGGTCTGGCCAATCTGTCGCGGTCGCGGCAATCTTTGATGCGTTTTTAATACGACACACTTTGTTGCTTTAAGTACTTAAATAAAAATGTTGCTTCTTTGTTTTTGCGAAAACTTTCTTATTAAGTAGTCTGATGAGATGTTTGAGGGTACTGCTTTTGTACCTTTCGCGAATTCTGAGGCTTTCGTCTTGCTTCCGGATTTGGTTCCCGATCAGATCTTTCATCATCATCATCATTATCAGCCTATTGCAGTCCACTGCTGGACATAGGCCTCTCCAGTTGTTCGCCACCTAGGGTAAACTTCTGGAAGATATACCCATAATCGCCACGCTGGGCAGGCAGGTTGGCGATCGCAGAGTGTAGCTTCTTGCTCCGGTGACGCGGATCAGATCTTTGGGATCAGATATTTAGATAATAACATCATCATCAAACGTCCTCTGCGGACATTTGTAGGACACCCCCAGTGACAATTTTCGTTTGGGGGGATTTTCCTTAGTTTGGCAGGTGGGTTGGTGACCGCAGTAGGTTTTATTATCTATGCAATAGCCCTGGTAGCGTATCATCAGATATGAGTCTATCACAGTTCACTGCTGAACGTAGGCTTCCATTAATTCGTGACACATTTCCCGGGATAGAATATCCCGTCTTTCTCCTGCCCAGTCAAAAGCAAAATGGTCGGTATGACTTTGCCTAACGTATTTATTATTTATAAAATATATATTAAGTTAAAATAATTGCGCCTTTATTCTCGTTAATACCTATTTAAACGTTCCCAATCAGAGTTCAGTGTGGAAAAATAAAATTATCATTAACCCAGTGTGTCTCGCTAAATTATATAATAATACGGTGTGCACAGGTGTGTTGTTAGAAGCTATTTTTTCATGTCTTTTTGGGGTCCTACAGAAAGATATTGGAACGGTAATACAATTTTTATTAAACTTGATCTTTGACTTTGGTTTTTGTTGGATGAATGCACTCCTTCGTAGGCTCCGCTTACCATCAGGCGAAACGCAGTCAGGAGCAAACCCATTTCGAATAAAACAATGTCTTTTGACCTCCAATTTAATTTTTTTAATGACCTTTATATAGCTCCAATGAAATTTTTTTAATAACCACATTTCAAATATAAATCAGGTTGAATGTTTGTATCGATCTTCTATCGCCAACATCGTTCGATGGAAAAATAAATTGGTTGACGTCTGTCGATACTTACTTCCATACTGACCGACGTCGTTCAATAATAATTGACTTCTCCATCGACCGACGCCATTGATAACGATCTACCAATTGGTTTAGCATGCTAAGATTTTTTTTTCATATTGACACATACAGCATAATGTCTTCCTTTCACCTGATAGAAAGCCCAATCGCACTGACAGCAGGAACCTCAGTTTCCAGTTTATACGGAACCACGAAATTTAACAAAGTTTGCGCAGCATCCCACCGTTCAGTTAATTTCGCTATCATTTTGTATTTTTGCGAACTCTTTGCTCTCATATTGTTAAACAACGTACATTAGCGCCATTATCTATGTAAATTTGAATAAAAAGTTACATGTGTTGTAAAACGTTCAAAAATGGTTTGGGTCATTTGATTTTTAATGTTTTAAACACGGTCATTTTCAGTATTTACCTAAGTAGCTACCGAGAAGATCCGACAACTTATTCTATACTATTTTTCACCTCAGATTTATTTTCTTACTAATAAATAATAATAAATTAGCCAAGACATGCCACATAGCGCCATCTAGTCTCAAACAAAGCCAAAACCCTTACTATTGGTACTAGACAAATGACAAATTCTTACGATTTTCTTGTAAATAAATCTAAATAATATATATAAAACTCAAAGGTGACTGACTGACTAACATAGTGATCTATCAACGCACAGCCCAAACCACTAGACGAATCGGGCTAAGAAAGGATTTTGATTAATTCTACCCCCAAGGGGTAAAACAGGGGATGAAACTCTATTCCACGAGGACGAAGTCGCGGGCACAGCTAGTAAATAATATACATAGCCACCACTCGTACCAATATAATCAGACATATTCATGCACACAAATGTTTGTACTGTACGGGTATTGAACTCGCGACCTCTGTAACAGAGGTAGCGTTCACTGCCACTGAGCCAAACCACTCATTCTGTATAAATAATAACAATGAACTTGTTTCCTTAACATACAAATGATTAGCATAGTACACTGAAAACTAATTACATTACGACATAAGTCATATTAGTACAGAATAACTTTGAGAAAACATACCATGGGATCATCCAAAAGGTAAAAGACACACGTACTTAGCTACAACACCTGCATTTTCCCAACTCTACAAAAGGAACTTGCTTTTATAAAATTAAAAACTCTGTGCAAGTAATGATATTAAAATTCAACGCTTACATGCCGCGCTAGACATAATATTTGTTTTAGCCGGCACGTAAACTTATTAAAATATTCCACGCTATATTTAATTAGTATTTCTCTGCCATTTGTCCCGTTGCTGCCCTAAGCAGGTATATTTTATAATACCGGTAGGTACGGTTTTAAAAAGGAGAGTTACTTATGCACGATGTAAAAGGTTTTTCGAGTGTAAAAGGAATATGGAAAAACCTACTCAAAGTAATTGCTAAGTTAATAACATATAGTACAATAATGTCAACTGCATTTATTTTCAAGTCACTTTATGGCGTGCAATAAAATAAAAAAGTGTTCTTTGGTTTCGAAAATGATACCAAATTGGCACATTATATTATTGCTTCGATACCAAATTACTTAACTAGCTTAAGCACACATATTATAGGTAATAGAGCAACAAATGTACCATAAATATACCTACACTTAAACGCAAATGTCCATGACACAAGACAAACATCAATGTTTATCACATTAATGTTTGTTCCGTGTTTTTTTTATAGCGGCTCGACAAAATGGCTTCCCTACGCCTGATGGAAAGCGAAAAAGAAGCCCAAGTCGCTGTGACAGCGGTCAAGTAACTGGTCAGTTACCTGTCAGTTGCCACCGCCATGCCGGCCCAACCCTAACCCCCCCACGAGCTCCGGAAACCCTACTCACCGGCAGAAACACGACCCAGAGGTCATTTGACTGCGGTATTCTATAGGGAGGTCCTTCCCCGGACGGGCGGCTCAATACGAGCGAAGATTCGCTATGCCCTACCTCTCTTAAATCGTTGTGTAGGAATCAAACCCACGACCCTTGGTTCAGAAGACAAGTCAGGTCGGACCCATCCGCGAACGGGTCTGACCTGACTTGTGTTTGTGGGTTCTCCCCTCAAACCATGGATCACCTATCGGCCTGCCCGGCGTGCCCATCAAGTTGTGCGTGGTACGAGTTGATGAGAGTGTCGTGTGGCTTTCGTGTGGCTGAATATACGTTAAGAAGAAGAATTGCTCGGTGGCTCATTTGGTAGTGACCTCTGCCTTCTGAGCCAAGGGTCGTGGGTTCGATCCCCACACATTACAAACATTTGTGTGCATGAACATATCTGTTTGTGTTGGTCTGGGTGTTTTCTATGTATAATATGTATTTATTTACAAAAAAAATAATAATAATATCTAAGTAACTTTATCAGTTGTCTAGTACCCAAAGTACAAGCTTCGGCTTAGTTTGGGGCTAGATGGCGCTGTGAGGCCCAGGGTGCATGTCTTGGGTTATTTATTTATTTAATTACCAAATGAACCAGGCTAGTCAGATATGAGGTTAAAAGATACTATTAATCACTAGCTGTGCCAGCGGCATCGCACAAGTGGATATCGGGTTTTAAAAATAACTGACTTCCATATAACATCCTATCTATACCTACTGCCTAAGTTTTAAGTTAGACCTCTTGCAATACATTGGTGAAAACCGCATTCAATTCCATGCAGTAGTTTTCGCGTGATGCGCGTTCGAACATACAGGATTCAAATTACTCCCGTTTTCCCAACACTTCCCGTCACTGCTCTGCTCCCATTGATTGTAGCGTGATGAAAAGTATACTATAACCTGCCCAGGAGTATGAAGAATAATTGTACCAAGTTTCGTTAAAATCCGTTCAGTAGTTTTTGTTTCTATAACG
Organism: Conogethes punctiferalis; assembly: GCA_031163375.1. Lineage (NCBI taxonomy): Eukaryota > Metazoa > Arthropoda > Insecta > Lepidoptera > Crambidae > Conogethes > Conogethes punctiferalis. The sequence continues at coordinate 1,066,551 of CM062097.1, read as the reverse complement.
AACATACAGAGAGACAGACAAAAATTTTACTGATTGCATTTTAGGCATCAGTATCGATCACTAATCACCTCCTGATAGTTATTTTGAAAATATATTTAATGTACAGAATTGACCTCTCTACAGATTTATTATAAGAAGATGAACTATCCTGTCTGACTTTTGGCAACGGTAGCCGGAAACTTTCGAATCTTTGTCCGTTAATTTTGCGAACGGATGAAGTAATTTTGATTGAGTTTTTCTTTTGTATGAAAGGTTATAATATAGATTGTGTTCTTAAGCATGTTTGATCAAAATCAATTCGGCTGTTTGTAACATACAAGCGAATGGATTGGGATTTTTTATTTTTTTACTTTAAAACTAAACACTCCGTATTTACTTTCCTATAGTAAACCAAGATATACCTTACCTACTATTGAAAATAAAGATTCATTCCGAAACTGTTCATTCTAATTGCACCCTAAGTGGAAATGGTAATAAGTCCCTTTCGATACCAAAGATAAGTAAATTAATGATGGAGATTTTACTAAAGTCCCTTTTTGAAGAGTTAATTACCGATCGCGACAAATTGAGGGGAAAAAGGGTGAGCCCAGACTACTCAGTTTGATTGTACTTTGTGAATCGTCGAAGATAATTTATGCGTTTCATTGGTAACTGTTAATGAGCGAGGGATGTAAGGGGGTGACCCATGATCTTTTCGTTCCAAGACTTTCACACCTAAAAGAGACTAGGAAGAGAGGTAGGGCATAGCGAATTTTCGCTCGAATTGAGCCGCCCGTCCGGGGAAGGACCTCCACCCTATAGAATACCGCAGTCAAATGACCTCTGGGTCGTGTTTCTGCCGGTGAGTAGGGTTTCCAAAGGGGGGGTTAGGGTTGGGCCGGCATGGCGGTGGCAACAGACAGGTAACTGACCAGTTACTTGCCCGTTGTCACAGCGACTTGGGTTTCTCTTTCGCTTTCCATCAGGCCTAGGGAAGCCATTATGTCGAGCCACTATAAAAAAAAAAACTCTGGCAACCGACTGATTGCGCTGTAACATCACAGTTGAAGGTGTAGCTAAATATCACAGCCCGATGACGGGCAGCAGCATCGCCAGAGCGAAAAGCTACGTCCTGCGATCACCAACCCACCTGCCCAGTGTGGCAATTTTGGTAAATTGTTTGCCACTTTGGGCAAACACCTGTAAAGCTTTACCTGTAGGCTTTACCACCCTGGGCTGGCGGAGTGAGGATCTCAGAGCGTAGCTCCTTGCTCCGGAGACGCTGCTGCCCATCATCGGCCTGTGGTATTTAATCGTGATAGTTTTTTTTTTATAGTGGCTCGACATAATGGCTTCCCTACGCCTAATGGAAAGCCAAGGAGAAGCCCAAGTCGCTGTGACAACTGGCAAGTAACTGGCTAGTTACCTGTCAGTTGCCACTGCCATGCGGACCCAACCCTCACCCCCCACGAGCTCCGGAGAAAGAAACACGACCCGGAAGTCAGTTGGCTGCGGTATTCTATAGTTATACCTCCACCATTTGGTTGCCAGAGCCTAGTTTGTTATTCGGCAGGATGACCCACGGGCAGGTGAGGGCTTAGAGCGAAAAGATGATAGGTTCCTTTACATCCCATTTGACGTTGAACTAGGCCAATTACACAATTTTTCACTGTGAACGATCTCTTCCAGACAACCTTTGAGCAGGGGATAGTATGATAGAGAGGGTGAAATGGTTTAGTTCAAATCATTTAGAATGATTCATGAACTTCAGACAAATGTGTTTGTCCCAAAAGTATTAAGTCATTGTGTTAGTCACACTTTAATTAGTATAATGATGATAACAACCATGCATAATAACTGTGATACTGATACTATTTAGATTGTCATCGTTAGATTATGTGTATGTGTAGTATATTACTAGCTGTGCTCGCGACTTCGTCCGCGTGGATAAGTTATTTTTCCCCCGTTTCTTTTTTTTTTACATTTTCCATTATTTCTTCGCTACTAATAGTTGCAGCGTGATGTTACATAGCCTAAAGCCTTCCTCGATAAATGGTCTATTCAACACAATTCAAAATAATTTTTCAATTCGGACCAGTAGTTCCTGAGATTAGCGCGTTCAAACAAACAAACTCTTCAGCTTTATAATATTAGTATAGATTTGTTTCGATAATAATTAAAATGTCATTGTCACGCGACAAAATAATAACAACAAAATCGTATTGAGTGCTGTATTGTAAAATAATATAAATCTATATAACTTTGTCATAATGCTGACGGGTTCGGTGATATACTTACTGTGCAAGACAAATACTGCGTATTCAAAAGATCTCATACTATAAGAAGTTGGGAACACACGTGCTGGCAAAGAGTTCCACTTAAAAAAAAATAATTTCTTCCTTTATTATTATTTCCATACCCCAATCTGTGCTGCCCTCTGTCCGCATCCGGCCATACCCAGGGCATCCCCTATCGTTCCTTCAACAAATAAAGTGGAGATAAAAAAAAATATCCGACCGCTAACAGAGCGACTTCCGAACACGGATATTTATGGACAGAAGGGCTGTTTTATTGTGCGATGTTCCATTTTAACCCACTCGCCCCCGGCCATCCGCACTTTATATGGACTTATTCACACCGACCCGAAGGCGTTTTGGTCTTTTCGATTTATAGAAGGTATAAAAAGATCTACGTTCAGCAGTGAATTGGCTGATTGAATTATTAAATGGGATATTAAGGGACACCTAAAAAGGCTACCTATATTTCGAGGACAGTTTCATAATAAGTAAGGTAAGTATTTAATTAATTTAGGTACTGAATAAATTGTGGTTCTAAATAGTTTGAGTGGCCAGACCATTTCTGACTTTTATAGATTTTTCCTTGTATATGTGCCAATTTTCAGCGAAGTGCGAGGCAAATTGATGTAACCTTCATTGAATGTCTATTTTGACCGGGCTAATAATGTCAATTGATATCAATTAATTAAGGTAAATACATATTTATATAAACCAAACCACAGGCTAATGACGGGAAATAAACATATTATTTATTTTGTCACATGAATGGTTTCACATGTAATCAGTTTTAATACATACATACACATTACATTATATTATTTCAAAAGCATGCCGTTATCAGACACAAAATCCGAACCGGTAATACCTTTAGCATCGTCACTCGCTACAAATGCTATCAACTTCGCCAATTCTTCAGACTCTGAAATCCTCGGCAGAATGGTGTTTAGTACAGGTAGGTCATCCATTGAGATATTCATTCCGGAATTAACAGCAATATCGGTTTTAACCGGCCCAGGACTGACCAAGTTCACTCGGACGCCATGAGTACCCAATTCCAAAGCTGCTCCTCTAGTGAAATGATCCAAGGCTGCTTTTGACATATTGTAACTGTAAAAAGGGGTCGTGGATCCCATGAAACTTTTACCAGCAACGCTTGATACGTTAACGATGTTTCCTTTAGTCGCAATGAGGTAAGGCGCTGCCAAAATCGTTAAATTCACAGGCCCTCGAAGATTTGTGTCGAACACTTCATCGTACGTATCAAATAGTTTTCCATCCAGAATGGTGCCGAATCTTAAAATGCCAGCATTATTCACGAGAACATCCAGCTTTCCAAACTCATCAATTGTATCCTTGATAATTCTCTTGGCATCTTCTTCTTTAGATACATCGGCGTTGATGACGAACACTTTGTTTCCATCTTTCGCGGAGATGTCTTCAACTTGCTTAAGTTTAGTTTCGTTTCTGCCAACGACGACTACTTTACCGCCTTCTTTAGCAATCAGAAGAGCAGTGGCTGCTCCTATGCCAGAACTGGCACCAGTAACGATTACTACTTTATTTTGAAAACGCATTTTACCGTTTATTGTTACTAGTGTTAGCACTGAGCTGAGACCTAATACTGCATATACAACGTTCAGTATTGAATTACTTATGTACAAACATGCTATGCAACAGATAACAGTTGAGATAAGGCTGATACTCGTATCAGAGTGTTTACAGATAACTTCGTAAAATCCTTCCTCCTTATTACGAGTATATAGGTCTTGAATTATTGGTGATTCATCGTGACTTGCAATAGTGATTGGAAATTCTATTCTATAACTTATGTTTTGTAGAAGACCGTAGTTGGGTAATGAATGTAGTAAGTAGTTTGAAAACTTGTGTAATTATGTATCAGAAAAACGAATGTACATTTTTTTGGCAGTAAATCCTTTAACGCATATTCATCACTTGGAGAAGGAGTTTGATACGCTATCACACTCCTCATGCTATCATGCTCCGAAGTTGATCCAACCAGGAAGGAACCGGAACCTTCGGATTGGACCACCGTGGTCGTCACTTTGACAATGACATAAATACATGGGCGTCACGACGCTTTTCATATTGCAAATGACCGCAACAAACGACAAATTGGGGAATTACGACCCTCAGTTCACGTGAAGGCAAAACTATTTCGCAACGGTGTAATAGGAGGTAGCTTTTATTCGACGTTTGGAAAAATAACTTTATTTTTATCTGCGTATTTATTTCTTATAGTGGCCCTCTGCGTGATAAGCAGATAGGCAAAGATCTTATTGTCTCGCTCGAACAAGTTTATGAATGGCAGGTCATTTTAGGTAAATTTATTGCAAAAACATGTGAACATTTATGTGTATTCCGTGTATGAGTGTTAATATCTATGTATTATTTCTATGTAGTCTTTAGCTATTGTAATGAGAATTAGCATTGAACAGTGTACCTATCGAGGGCAGTAGGCTGGCCATTTCAGTCTCAGCACAGGATAACTGTAGGGGTAAAAGAGTTCTAGAGTGGATACCGCTTCTCGGCAAACGTTGTGTAGAACGTCCTCAGGTTAGACGGGGAGACGCACAGTATCGAGCATCCTGGTATTAATTGGTGAGGCATCTGTCCTTCAGTGGACTCCGAGAAAAGGAAAACAGCCGGAGTTGAGGCAATCTTCAAGTAACATTTTAGTACGGATCCCTAATCTTTTCTAGCAATAAATATAGCCTGTTACTCAAGGTGAATTAAAGGTAGCTTTCCAACGGTGAAAGAACTTTTGAAATCGATACAGTAGTTTTCGAATTTATTCATTACGAACAAATACACAAAAATACAAATCTTTCCGCTTTGAAACATTAGCTTAGATGTAGATATCTGTTTAATCCTCAAACCATTTGTGAAAAGAAAACCCCTTTCCACTTTAATAGACAACAATTCCTCACCTTAACCCTTAAATGCGTAATAGAAAAAAAGCACGTTATTGCCAATAAAATAAACGGGGTAAGTTCAATGGACACGACTCCCGATGGGGTTAATCTTACCCCATCTCTCCCCGCGGACAGACAAATTGACCAGTGGATATACTGGGAATTTGTTATTGGAATCGTTTTCGATTTTTTTGATGTTGTTAGGATGTGATTCGAGGTGGTAAAGGAATATTATATTGGGTACGAAGTGACTGTAAAGTCATTTTATTTTATCTGCGTAGAATGTAGATGTTTAGAGGTTTATCCACGTTTCAATTTTTATATAATTAACTAGCTGTGCCAGCGGCGTCGCTCGCGTGGATATCGGGTTTCAAAAATAACGGACTTCCATATAATACCCATCTATACCTTGTGCCTAAGTTTTAAGTTAGACCTCTAGCAATACATTAGTGAAAACCGCATTCAATTCTATGCAGTAGTTTTCGCGTAATGCGCGTTCAAACATACAGGTTTAAATTTCTCGCGTTTTTCCCAACACTTCCCGTCACTGCTCCGCTCCTATTGATTGTAGCGTGATGAAAAGTATCCTATAACCTGCCCAGGAGTATGAAGAATAATTGTACCAAGTTTCGTCAAAATCTGTTCAGTAGTTTTTTTTTCTATAACGAACATACAGACAGACAGACAGACAGACAGACAGACAGACAGACAGACAGACAGACAGACAGACAAAAATTTTACTGATTGCATTTTTGGTATCAGTATCGATCACTTATCACCCCCTGATAGTTATTTTGAAAAAATATTTTATGTACAGAATTGACCTCTCTACAGATTTATTATAAGTATAGATCAAGCAGCCAATATTTTACTACATATTTTTGATCTATTTCTTAGGGTTTAGTATCGCATCGGTTTAGGCGATCTAAGGATCGCAATGTGTTTATTTACGACATTACAACAGAAACTCCGACAATTGTCTTCTTCTTGAATGACTCTCTTAATCCGTTACTTTTAAAGATCTAAACATACAGGGACAGACAGACAGCGGGATGCTACTTTGTTTTATACTATGTAGTAAAGATTAGGTACTCTTCAGGTGTTCTTAACAAATCAACCGGATTTTTGAGTCTTTTGCTATTAAATCAAACTCTGACCTAGCAATTCACAATTGAATTCAGTCTCCTATACTATTACGCTCAATTCCATCACCGTAAGAATACAGCATTCCAACCGTCCCATCTCGAGCTAACCCTAAAACGCTACCCCACTCATCACGCCGCTTCCTAAAAAATCACTCTCTCGTCCACAATCAATTTCGTCGGGAATACGGGCATTCCCAAGGTTCGGGGCTTATAAGTTTTTCGACTTGGCTAATATTGTTAGGCCGGCCACGACCGTCCCACGGGTCAGATTTGCCCATAAATTGAGGAGGTAAGTGTTTCTCCCCTCTCAATCTTTCAATGCCTCTGTGCGTATTTTTTATGGGATGCCCTACAAGGGTAGATGCATGTATATTTTTTTTGGTTTAAAAATTCAGTGGGCGTTTTAGGGTTAAGGGTTAGAGGGATTAGGTGAAGTTGCTTTTATATTTAATAATCTTTACTTATATTGCAAAGAGGAAGTATTAGTTTCTTGTTGACTATAAAATGTAATATCTGAATTGGTGGGACCTTAAGGTTTCAAATAATAACCCTTTACAGGTATTTGTGTATCATTATCGTAAGCCTCTCATCGAAAGAATTGCCCACAATCGATACGCTGGGCAGGAGGGTTGGCGATCGCAGGGCGTCGCCTCTCGCACCGATGACGCTGCTGCCCGTAATCGGCCGGTTGTATTCGGCTTGTAGGATGGTTATACCGCCATCAATCAGTCGCCATAGACCAGTCCCTTGTTCGGCAAGATGCACCGCGTGCAGGTGAGGTTTGCTTGGAGTATGTTACAGCTTAGTCGGTCTTATAGCTATAAGCGATCTATTCCAGAAAACTTTTGGGAAGAGGGACAGTAATGCATTGAGAAGACTGCAACTGCCACGGATGATGTGACAACATCACTATTTAAGAGAGGTAGGGCATAGCAAATCTTCGCTAGAATTAGCCGCCCGTCCGGGAAAGGACGTCCACTTAACTGTATAGAACACCGCAGCTAAATGACCTTCGGGTCCTGTTTCTGCTGGTAAGTAGGGTTTCCGGAGCTCGTGGGGTGAGCGCTGCATCGGTAGTCGGGGCATAAGTTTGGGCCGGCATGTCGGTGGCAACTGACAGGTAACTGACCGGTTTCTTATCAGTTGTTGCAGTGGCTTGGCTCCTTTACGCTTTCCATTAGGCATAGGAAAGCGATAACGCCGTGCTACCATAAAAAGGCTATGAAAAAAAAAATCGCGATTACCATCACCATCAAAGACACCTTTCACCATAGAAAAACCGACACTTATCTCGAGTAGAGCCAGTCTGTTCGGTGACCCAAATAATGTAAGCGTCGAAACTCAATAGCCTGCCGACTTCCATTCAGTCAGTCGGCTGAATGCGCGCACCGGTGCGTGAGACGCAACGCAACGCGACGCCCAGTGGATTGTTGCTACTTGCCTAGATAAACTAGCTGCATAGGGTGTTTCAGAACGTTTTTTGCTATCGATGAAAAAAAAAACATACGGTCGAATTGAGAAACCTTCCTCCTTTTTTGAAGTCGGTTAAAAACCAAGGAAACGAATAAGTGTACAATAGCTAGGGCATAGCGACTCTTCGCTCGAATTGAGCCACCGGTCGGAAGGACCTCCACCCTATAAAATACCGCAGCCAAATGACCTCCGCGTCATAGGCCGCTCCCTTACATCCCGACCAATCAGGGCGCAGCTGTCATGCAGCAGCCACAAAAACTAAGAAAAAAGATCTACAAGCACGCTAGCGGCAAGGAGCCGTCTCCGATATTATGTGCACTAAAAAACCCTAAAATAAATCGGCGTAAAACGCCAAAAAAGGACTACTATCAGCACAAACAAGCTGCCTTTATTTTGGGCAAAAACCATCTTCATGGCCTCTCTCCCATTGTTCGCCTTTGATCTACCTTCGGGGATATAAGGGAGCGTCCTATCATCTTTTCGCTCCAAGCCAACCTCACCTGCCATGGTGCATCCTGCTGTATAGCAAACGAGGCGCTAGCAACCAATAGGTGGCGGTATAACCATCACAATTGAAGGCGTAGCTAAATACCACAGGCCGATGATGGGCGGCAGCGTCACCGGAGCGAGAAGCTACGCCCTTCGATCGCCAACCGGGCGGGCGCCCAGCGCTATTATGGGTATATCCTTCAGATGTTTGCCCTAAGTGGCGAACAACTGGAGGGGCCTATGTCCAGCAGTGGACTGCTGACTGATAATGATACCGCCACCAGTCGGTTGCCAGCGCCTCGTTTGTTATTCGGCAAGATGCTCCACGGGCAAATGAGGTTGGCTTGGAGCGAAAAGATGATAGGACGCTTCCTTACATTCAGCCTATTGCAGTCCACTGCTGGACATAGGCCTCTCCAGTTGTTCGTCACTTAGGGCCAACATCTGGAGGATATACCGATAATCGCCACGCTGGGCAGGCCGGTTGGCGATCGCAGGGCGTAGCTTCTCGCTGATGCCCGTCATCGGTCTGTGGTATTTAGCTACGCCTTCAGTTGTGATGGTTATACCGCCAACAGTCGGTTGCCAGCGCCTCGTTTGTTATTCGGCAAGATGCTCCACGGGCAGATGAGGTTGGCTTGGAGCGAAAAGATGACAGGACGCTTCCTTACATCCAGCACTTGCCAGCTATGAACTCATCGCTCTAGGCAGTACATCACGCACGGTCTAATCCGATCACCCTATGCGTTTGACAGACGTGTCACGCGAGCCGTTCTATTGTCGCCGCGTCATTGTCGCGGGGACGCTCGGCCGCGCCCGCGACGCCGCTTCCTGCCTCTGGTCGTCTGCGTTACACACGATGTACTGGCCTGGCTCCTTATTGGTCTAGTGGGCACGAACTCCACTTGAGAAGCTTCAGGGATACTTGACAAATTTAATATTAACCCTAGACATGCCACGCTGGTGTAATATCGACTGGCTTGGTGGCTCAATTGGTAGTGACCCCTACCTTCTGAACCAAAGTCGTGGGGAATCGATCCCACCCGGGACAAACATTCGTGTGATGAACACTTGTGTTTGTTCCGTGTCTGGGTGTTTATATTTGTATTTATTTGTGGTACCTTCGTTGTTCTGATACCCATAACACAAGTGCTTAGCTACTTACTTTGGGATTAGAGCAATGTATGTGATGTTGTCTGATAGTTATAAAAAGAAATACGGACTAAATATAATGTAATTGGGTAACATCCCTACTATCGTGGGGAAGCCTTATGTCCAGGAGTGGACGTTCGCAGGCTGATAATGATTAAGGATGCAGCGCTGGATGTGTCTGGGTGAAGGTGATAGGCCGCTCCTTCACATCACTGCTCTAACCATTGGCCAAGAGACGTGTCCGCGCCGCGAATGGCGGAATATTAGATTTGCCAAGTCGATTACATTTTTCATTAATACGACTTCAAGGGTCGTCGACGTCTGAACTAGGTTTACTGGAATAGTCATGTTGAAATTACGAGTACAGGAGAGTTAGAATAATACACATACATAAAGGTAAACAAATATGTACAAGAGTTCGTTCAACATCATCATCATCAGCCTATTACAGTCCACTGCTGGACATAGGCCTCTCCAGTTGTTCGCCACTTAGAGCAAACATCTGGAGGATATACCCATAATCGCCACGCAGGGCAGGCGGATTGGCGATCGCAGGGCGTAGCTTCTTCCTCCGGTGACCGTCACCGGTCTTTAGTATTTAGCCTTCAATTGTGATGGTTATATTGCCACCAGTCGGTTGCCAGCGCCTCGTTTGTTATTCGGCAGGATGCACCACGGGAAGGTGAGGTTGGCTTGGAGCGAAAAGATGATAGGCCGCTCCCTTACATCCCAAGAGTTCTTTATTAGTAAGTATCTTATGTTTTAGCGTTCCGTAGCAAAATGGCAAAAACGGGAGCCTTCAGTTACCTGTCACTCGCGACTGCTATGCTCCCCACGAGCTCTGGAAACGCTACATCGGCAGAAACACGACCAGGTAGTCATTTGGCTGCGGTATTCTATAGGGTGGAGGTCCTTCAACGGACGGGCGGCTCAATTCGAGCGAAGATTCGCTATGCCCTACCTCTCTTAATTAGTTGTACAAACTAAGTAGTATTTGCAAAGTTTATAATCGCGCTGAAATCGCTATCTCTTCCAGTCACCATATTTCTTGTTATCCCCACTCGATTGACCAAGTTCCTATATAAAATTTCCCCAGGATTCCTTACGGGGAAAAATACATTTTTTTCTTTACACAAGACTCTGTTTAACCCTCAAATGGTGGCTAATTTCGAGACGAGATGGTTGATTAATTATTGATGGCCCTTTTTGAATAGCGAACCGAATTTTTGTGTTTGTCTTTGATGTAATTTTTTTCTCCTTTTAATCCGGTCTGACGTCATGATTATTTGATGGGAGGAGATATTGTTCTGAGTGGTCGATGTCTTAGTAACTGTAGGGCTTAAGCGTATTGTTTTTAATACATTTTTTTTATATGATAACATTATGACAGGTTCGGTGGCTTATTGGTAGTGACCTCTGCCTCTGAGCCAAGGGTCGTGGGTTCGATTCCCGCACAGTACAAGCATGTTAAATGAACATGTCTGTTTGTATCGGTCTGGGTGTTTTCTATGTATAATATGTATTATTTACAAAAAAAAATGTATCTAAGTAAGTTTATCAGTTGTCTAGTACCCATAGTACAAGCTTTGGCTTAGTTTGGGGCTAGGTGGCGCTGTGTGGCCCAGCGTGTCTTGGGTTATTTATTTATTATTAGCTCTTTATTAGTCCTCTCGTTTATGCTTGATGTTGCTAAATATATATGTTGCAGTCAAAACTCTTAACCAGTCAAAAGTACTATTGACTAGCAAAATCAGTCAAAAGTACTTTTGACTGAACAGGTTGGTCAAAAGTGGTTTTGACTGAAAAATATTGGTTATTAATACTTTTGACTGCAAATTTGCAGTCAAAAGTACTTTTAACTGACGCTCTTGGTCAATAGTATTTTAACTGCAAAAAAGCATCAGTCAAAAGTAGGTAATATTAACTCGTTAGATGTAAATCCAAAGTGATTTTTTTAATAAATTTGAAATCATTTTATACTATCTATCTTCTTCTATTCTATCTTCTATCTATACTTATAATAAATCTGTAGAGAAGTAAATTCTGTACATGAAATATTTTTTCAAAATGACTATCGATTAGTGATCGATACTGATGCCAAAAATGCAATCAGTAAATTTTTTGTCTGTCTGTATGTTCGTTATAGAAACAAAAACTTCCGGACGGGTTTTAACGAAACTTGGTACGAATATTTTTCATACTTCTGGGCAGGTGCTTAAGAGTCTCGCGAATACCTGTCTGCACGAAAACTTGCTGACCGCCAGACATAGAGTGATCTCAGAGTTTTGGTCTCGAGAAGAAGAGAATAGGTATGAGTAATATTAAAGTTTATTTATGTGCGTTTGTCGTTATTTTTATCGACCTCCAGTTTTAAGAGTTTTGACTGATACAACCAGTCAAAAGTACTTTTAACCAGCTCCATTGGGCAAAAGTACTTTTAACTGTTATTTCAGTTAAAAGTATTATTGACCAAAGCATATGGTCAAAAGTAGTTTTGACTGATTTTGCTAGTCAATAGTACTTTTGACTGGTTAAGGGTTCTGACTGCAACATATATATTTATCATTTTTTGATAATAAAAATTCTTAAAATCGTAACTGAACATTCGCCCCTGCAGCAATTGTTTATTTGCTATTCGAATATAAACCTTAACACGCCGACTTAAGCGTCAAAACACACGTTCAACTAACGAATGTACGAAAAAATCTGAACCAATCTGTTGATTAGCTACTTTTTCGGGGGCGACATTAAACACAGATTAATCGCACGGACGTCCCGTGGGGGGCGAAGGGGGGAATCATACTCCGAATTAATGACAGTTTAAAAAAAATTAGCCCCAAGCGTGGATGCGTAGAGTGCACCAGCGTAAGCGGGCCTGTCGAGTTGGTTATGCAGTTCTTTTTTTTTATAAAAATGAATAAGAATTTTAAGGTTTATTTTTTGACGTACCTACTAGGACTCTTCCAAGGCCAAATTTTGCTAATAGGCATTGGATAGGCCAATCGAAAAGGATTGTCATTGTATTTATTTCTAACGAGATGTTTTTCATCGATTACGATCCACGATCCACAAATTGAACTTACCTGCTGGTACAATTAACATAAATATATTAGAGATGCCACAAAATGGTATTAAAAAACAATATAAAAGTCTTAATGATTTTAATAATATTACCAAGGAAAATATATCCTAGCTTCAGGGAACAGTGTTTTATTACTTGTATATTCGTTTAACCGACGGGTAGCGGTATAACCACCACTATTGAAGGCGTAGCTAAATACCGCAGGTCGATGACGGGCAGTAGCGTCCACTCGAGCAAAACTACGCCCTGCGATCGCCAATCCGCCTGCCTAGCGTGGAGATTATGAGTATATCCTCCAGATGTTTGCCCTAAGTGGCGAAAAACTAGAGAGGCCTATGTCTAGCAGTGGACTGCAATGGGCTGATGATGATGATGGTTATACTTCCTGGTGGTGCTACTTCCCTATAACTGTTTGTTCATATTGATTCAGACTGCCTCGATGGTTCATTTGGTCGTGAGCACTGCCCTCTGAGCCAAGGGTCGTGCCCTCTGAGCCAAGGGTCGTGGGTTCGATTCCCGCACAGTACAAACATTTGTGTTCATGAACATGCCTGTTTGTATTGGTCTGGGTGTTTCCTATGTATAATATAGATTTATTTACAAAAAAAAAGTATCTAAGTAGGTTTATCAGTTGTCTAGTACCCATAGTACAAGCTTCGGCTTAGTTTGGGGCTAGATGGCGATGAGTGGCCCAGCGTGGCATGTCTTGGGTTATTTATATCCTAACAATCTTTTTCGCATTAAAAATTAACCTTTATGTATAATATACATACCATGTCCTTCCTCGGGCTTTAGACAATTATGTGTACCAAATTTCATGTCGTAAAGATTTGAGACATTGTTTTCAAACGTGTCAATAGAGATAGTAAAAAAATACCTTGTTTTAAAAAACATCACGCCACCCTTCGCGAAACACTTGCAAAAATAAATATTTCGCCCGCTCCAAATATCGTTCCAAATGCACACACTATTTTCACTCCCGGACCTCTCCAATCTGGCCGCCTCTCGATCAAAAATTAGCCGGAGTGAATTCGGCGCGTCGCTTCTCGCAATATTTTCGACATCTATTTTCGAATGCACATTTTATTTTCTCCCAACGTTAATTCTCGAGATGGAACCCTACAGGGGTTGTCTCCTTAACGTTTAATGAAATACGTCGACTCGTAGAGTTTTGTTTACGATTGATCGCGTGTTTGACATTAGTTTTATTGCATTTTGAACCATAGCCAATTTTTTAAGTGCTGATCCCGTATTCGAGGCAAACGGCGAATTAGCTTTCAAATAAATACTTATAGTATGGGATCCTTTAAACGAAGCGTGAAGAAGCATCTTGAAGGCCAGCATGGCTGTGATAACTGACTGGAAAGCAAGGTTTCCCGCCCGTTGTCAGAGCGGCTTGGGCTTCCTTTCCTGCTTCACACCAGGCGATGGGAAGCCACTATGCTGAGCCAATAAAAAATACCTAAGTGGCAGTTTTCTCGAAATATATAGAAATAAAATAATTTAATAATAAATAATACATCAAATTCAAACCTCTCAACAGATTGGTTATTCATCATTTCCCCATCAAAACAAGGAAAATCGTAATCTAAAAACAAAAGCGATTTTAAGTGAGCGAAGATTTTTGCTCACGCCACATTAGCATTAATCCTGAGGAGAACGGCCGAACGGACTAAATCGAGCATGAAAGGGAACATAAAAATTAACAAAAAAAACAATAGAATTAACATAGAAAACATCTGCGCCTAAAATGGCATCGCCCCTACTAGCGGCGCCCGATCGGCGAAAGGAACTCGAAGTTATATCACTTAAAAATACTCTAGGAACAAAAGGGATGTTTCCAGGGTCAAAATAATTACATTATATTTAGTCCGTATTTTCGATTATAAAAATATATTGGACACGTATTTTTCCTTTTTTCATTTACACGAAAAATAACAAAGATACTAAGCATCAAAATGTAGGAGTGGGAGTGTTTGATGTCACGCCGTGGGACAAAATGCCGCACGGCGTGACGTCACGCGCAACTTTAACGGGCTATATCTTTGTAATCTTTGGTCTAATTTACAAATGAAAAAATACGTATCTCTTATTTTTGAATAATCTAGAAGACGAACTAATATTTATGGAAATATAATTTTTTTATGGAAACAAGCCAATTCCGCACTACATCCGATTTGAAGCAGATCCGAACCCGTATAAATGTAATACGGAGTAACCATAGAACTATATAATATGGACTGGCTCGATGGCTCATATGGTAGTGACCTCTGCCTTCTGAGCCAAGGATCGTGGGTTCGATCCCCACACAGTACAAACATTTGTGTGCATGAATATGTCTGTTTGTATTGATCTGGGTTTTTCTATGTATGTATAATAATGCATTTATTTACAAAAATAAAAAGGAGTATCTAAGTAAGTTTATCAGTTGTCTTCGAAGCTTGTACCCATAGTATAAGCTTCGGCTTAGTTTGGGGCTAGATGGCGATCTGAGGCCGAGCATAATAACCCAAGACATTCCTCTTGGGTTATTATGACTTGGGTCCCTTCAAGAAACGAGCGTATTCATATATATAAAAGGCCGTCAGCGACCCTAAACTCGATTAGAGTTGCATGGGCGGTGTCGACTGCTTACCATCAGGCATCACACTTACTCGTCTTACATAAAAAAAACATAGTAGACACACATACTATACGCACAGATTTTAAGCTGATCGGACTCTTATGACACTCCAGTTCGTAGACGACAATATATACGTATTTCTAATGGGTAACATTCAATGGATAACATTAAAAAAAACAAATAGTAAGGGCTATTACTCTAAGACTCACCGCATTGATTCCTCGCCTCTCACTCCCTCGGGGACAAATTTATCTGGCAAAAAGCAATAAACATTAAAAATAAAATGGCGGATCCCCCCCGATCGTGTCATTAGGTCTCCCGTTTACGGACGCGCTATTTGAATGTACCTTCTGTATCTATCTGTAAATGTTGGTTTTTTGTTTCCTTGCTAGATAGATAGATTTTTTTACATCGGTCAACCAACATTTGGTCTAAGATCCCGCCATACAATGACCTTCACCGAGACGTTTATTGCATAAAACTTATTTCTTATGTAATTAAATATGTCAATAAATATGGGTTGCCCTTCAAATTTTGGTCCAGTGTATGATTTGATGGATGGTGTCACCGGTTTGATTATTTTTTAAACACACTTTTACGGCATGTGATGTTTCTGTCCATACAGCCAACAATTTATGATCGTGATTTGATTGAGGAATAACTTTTTTTTAAACATAATTTTACGGCATGTGATCACTTCATACAGCCAACAATTTTTGACTTTTTTTGATAATAGTTTTACTGCCTGTGGCCTCTCCATACAGCCAAAATGTTTGACTTCTTTTTTATATAATAGTTTTACAATCTATGACCTCTCCATACAGCCAATATTTGGCTGATGTAGACAATTTTTTTAAAAATAATAGCGACTCGGGATTCTAGCCTGGGATCTCTTGATATTAAAATACTTTCAAACACTATTGAACCGAAACAGAATGAACGAACAATACAAAAATATTGTACACACGATAAAGAAACGTGATTAAGTGGTATAGTGGGGTAAAGCCAAGCAGATATTCCGAACGCCCCCCCTCTTGAGACGTAAGGGGTGGTTTTTAATTATAAATGACAGATATTATGGTGTAAGGTTATGATTGCGATTTTTTAAAGTGATTAATCAGGTATATTATTAAAGGGTTATTAAGACTGTGTATCTTCATACGACGAGGAAAAAACCCAAGATATGCCACGCTGGGCCACACATCGCCATCTAGCCCCAAGCTAAGCCGAAGCTTGTACTATGGGTACTAGATTACTGATAAACTTACTTAGATGCATTTTCTCTTTTAAATAAATACATTTTGTTATACGTAGTAAACACCTAGACCCATGTTCATGAACACAAATGTTTGTACTGTACGGGAATCGAACGAACGACACTTGGCTCAGAAGTCAGAAGTCACTACCAAATGAGCCATCGGGCCAGTCCAAGTTTGACTATTAGATGCTCCTTATTGTAGTCACTTCTTCATCATCATCAGCCTATTGCAGTCCACCGCTGGACATAGGTCTCTCCAGTTACTTTGTTCGCCAGTTAGGGCAAACACCTGAAGGATATTGACTGGCTCGATGGCTCATTTGGTAGAGACCTCTGCTCTCTGAGCCAAGGGTCGTGGGTTTGATTCCCGCACAGTACAAACATTTGTGTTCATGAACATGTCTGTTTGTATTGGTCTGGGTGTTTTCTATGTATAATATGTATTTAATTACAAAAAAACTACCTGAACTTGATATTCACTTCCAAACCTTCCCAAAGTTTCTTTCCGTATTGAAATCTGTTGGCATACCTCAAACCCCTTCTTAGTCTTTGTTTGCTAGAATTATTTGTTAATTTCATAATCTGACAATTCAATTTTACACCTTAGAAAATAAGTGGTATTTTTCTTTCTTTATTTTATAATTATTTGTATAACATGCTGTGATTGCCTGTAATTGTAAGGACAGTTAACATCATAGCCTTAGATACTGTATTATAATTTAATGTATTACTGTACCTTATGTTGGTAATCCAATAAATAAATAAATAAATAAATAAAAGAAGTATCGTAAGTTTATCAGTTGTCTAGTACCCATAGTACAAGCTTCGGCTTAGTTTGGGGCTAGGTGGCGCTGTGTGGCCCAGCGTGGCATATCTTGGGATGTCTTGGGGATATATACCCATAAATGCCACGCTGGGCAGGTGGGATGGCGATCGCAGGGCGTAGCTTCTCGCTCCGTGGACGCTGCTGCCCGTCATCGGCCTGCGGTACGCCTTCAATCATGATGGTTATACTGCACCAGTCGGTTGCCAGCGCCTCGTTTGTTATTCGTCAGGATGCACCAGGGGCAGGTGAGTTTGGCTTAAAGCGAAAAGATGATGGGTCGCTCCCTTTTAACTACTTCATCTGCTCAAAATGCAAGGAAAACCTTGAGATCAGATGATAGGTGTTCAATAGGTACCTTTTACTCCTATTGCCATGGATCGCATTATTAGTTCACACCCGCTTCTATTGGAAAACAGCCTTATAACATTATTAGAAATTACTGCTCCTACAAACAGGGGATTATACACCTTATGCCACCAGTATAGGACGGCGAGCGAGCGAGATTCCTTCGTCGGGAAACTTGAACGGCGTTTATGTAGCATGCTCTTGTTATTACACTTATTGGGATGTTCAGAAATGCTGGAAGTGGCTGTAGAAAAAAAAAAGAATATAAGAGAGGTAGGGCATAGCGAATCATCGCTCGAATCGAGCTGCCCGTCCGGGGGAGGACCTCCACCCTATAGAATACCGCAGCCAAATGACCTCTGGGTTATGTTCCTGCCGGTGAGTAGGGTTTCCGGAGCTCGTGGGGGGTTGGGGTTGGGCCGGCATGGCGGTGGCAACTGACAGGTAACTGACCATTTAACTAACCTAAGACATGCCACGTTGGGCCACACATCGCTATCTAGACCCAAACTAAGCCGAAGCTTGGGTACTAGACTACAGATAAACTTACTTAGATACTTTTTTGTATATAAATTCTTATTATACAAAGAAAACATCCAGAGCAATACAAACAGACAATGTTCATGAACAAAAATGTTTGTACTGTGCAGGGATCGAACTCATTAGGCCATTCTATAAAATAATATTTGGCGCCTTCCAGTAGACTTAAATCCACATACACAATATTCGGTTGTCTTTCTATGTGTCTGTTATTACCTCTGCTATCTCGACCAACACACGCCCGGATAGGTTTTTTGTCATCAATGCCCTTTTATGGGCACATGTGTTCTGCTAATATTGTTTTAGTGGGTCATAAGTAATTACGGACTAAATGCGGTAGGCTAATAATGTATGTGAACATTACAAGTTATAGAAACTTCTTAGAGGTTAGTAGTAAGGTAATGACATTCTTTCATTAGGATTCTACAGGGATGGTGGCTCATTTATATAAGAGAGCCTATTATCTTTTCGCTCCAAGCCAACCTCACCTGCCCGTGGTGCATACTACCGAATAACAAACGAGGCGCTGGCAACCGACTGTTGGCGGTATAACCATCACAATTGAAGGCGTAGCTAAATACTAAAGACCGGTGACGGGCAGCAGCGTCACCGGAGCAAGAAGCTACGCCCTGCGATCGCCAACCCGCCTGCCTAGCGTGGCGATTATGGGTATATCCTCCAGATGTTTGCTCTAAGTGGCGAACAACTGGAGAAGCCTATGTCCAGCAGTGGACTGTAATAGGCTGATGATGATGATGGTGGCTCATTTGGCATACCCTGGACCAAAATTAGATCGGTAACCCATATGCATTATATTAATTGACATATTTAATTACATCTACATCTACTATCTTCTATCTATATCTTCTTGTATTAGTATTTATAATAAATCTGTAAAGAGAATTGATTCTGTACATGAAATATATTTTCAAAATAACTATCAGGGGGTGATTAGTAATCGATACTTATGCCAAAAATACAATCAGTAAAATTTTGTCTGTCTGTATGTTCGTTATAGAAAGAAAAACTACTCGACGGATTTTAACGAAACTTGGTACAATTATTCTTCATACTCCTAGGCAGGTTATAACTATACTTTCATCACACTACAATCAATAGGAGTAGAGCAGTGAAAGGAGATGTTGGGAAAACGGGAGACATTTTTAACTGTATGTTTGAACGCACATCACGTAAAAACTAATGCATGGAATTAAATGTGGATTTCACTAATGTATTGCTTAAAGTCGAACTTAAAATTTAGGTACCATTTTATGGAAGTTATTTTTGAAACCCGATATCCACGAGTGCGACGCCGCCGGCACAGCTAGTGAGAAATAAATGTCCTTAAACCTAAGAGTCCAATATATGTGATATTGTCGGATACCTATATTTAGTCTGCCAATACTAGAGTAAGGGGCAGCACAGACGACAGACTTTTTGTGCAATAGAGTCTGCGTCTGAGACATTTAAAAAGAGCGTCTAGGTCTGCCGACAGAATGATCGAAGATGTGCGTCGTGTGCGTTGAGTCTGTGAAATATCCGCGACAGATTATTGCGCGTCGTGTGCGTTACTGCATATTGCAAAAAAGTGCGTCACGGATAGTCTGTCGTCTGCGCTGCCACTAAAGATAAAGTCCGCAAACACAAGACTACCCAATAGTTATCTCAGCACACAGTTAATGCCCACCGGCCATCGATTACCCGAATCCCCAGCCGATAGCGTACGCCATCTTATTAAACTCTCCCCCACACAACATAAAACTGCGGAAAGGAACAGAATCCTTATTAATTTATGTTGCACAGTAATGATCGTGCGTCGATTACCACTGTTATTGGGAAATATTGGTAGGGATCCCGAGGGACGCCGGAGTGCGGTGTCGTAACGATTGGGAATGTGCTGTCTCGCTGTGGATATGTTTTGTTGTGTTTGGGTGCATTGTCTTGCAACTTTTCTTTATTTGTAGCTAGCCACAGCCACAGCCCAAAGATTTAATCATCATCATCATCATCAGCCTATAACAGTCCACTGCTGGACATAGGCCTCTCAAGTTGTTCGCCACTTAGGACAAACGTCTGGAGGATATACCCATAAACGCCACGCTGGGCAGGCGGGTTGCGATCGCAGGGCATAGCTTCTCGTTCCGGTGACGCTGCTGCCCGTCATCGGCCTGTGGTATTTAGCTACGCCTTCTATCGTGATGGTTTTACCGCCACCAGTCGGTTTGCCAGTGCCTCGTTTGTTGTTCGGCGGGATGCGCCACGGGCAGGTGAGGATGGCTTGGAGCAAAAAGGTGATAAGTCGCTCTCTTACTGGCCAGCCGCAGAGGGCACTCGTATTATTAACTAGACTATCATTTGTAACGAGCTAGACGGACAGTCAAACATCCCTTTTTTACTTTTTTCAAGTCGAAAAACTTAAAAATAAACAAACCAATACCAAGAACACCTTCAAACGTCGTTCGCGTTCATAAACCGACCAGTATTTTCACACAACTTTTTGCGTATTCAATTAAAATAGTATGTTTTCAAAGAGGAGAGCTCTCGCCGGAAAATCCAGAGCCAGGCAGATCTGTTAATGTGTATAGGAGGATTAGTGTTTGGTTTTAGTTTAGGAGTGGGACACACGCCTGAGATTCTATTTAACTATAAAATAAATAAATAAAATAAATAACCCAAGACATGCCACGCTGGGCCACACATTGCCATCTAGCCCCAAACTAAGCCGTAGCTTGTACTATGAGTACGGTGACAACTGATGACAATCCCACACCCCATTTCACCTCCGGGGGGAGGTGACATGGGGTGTGGGACTCACACCTCCCGAAATGGGAGGGTATACCCACTAAACCCCCCTGTGTCGCCATATCGGCCTGTGGGCAGCAAGTTGCAGGGACACGGGCAACGCCGAAGCATACCGCCGCATCCCTGCATGCCCTGGCCAGCCGCAGATGACAAGCGGCCAGCACTCCTGGTCCGAGACCTTAACCCTCCACGTGCTCCGGAAACCCTGCTCAACGGCAGAAACATGACCCAGAGGTCATTTGGCTGCGGTATTCTATAGGGTGGAGGTTCTTCCCTGGACCGGCGGCTCAATTCGAAAGAAGATTCTTTTATTGTGTTTCCTTTTGTACACTCACCGCACAACAAAACTGCTCTCTGCATGACCCAAGGGTTGACTGGTAGAGAATGCTCCTAGCATTAAGTTCGCCTTTTGTACCATTTTGTGCAATAAAGTTTAAATAAATAAATAAAATTCGCTATGCCCTACCTCTCTATCTATCTATACCAAAAATTCAAGAGAATCCCAAAAAGTCCACCGATGTGCACCGCTCCTACAGTTTCCTCGTCCGGTGCAGAATATACGAGTATATTTTTCGTCTGAAGCTTATGGCTTTTAGATTATTCGCTGTGCGGTGCTTATGTGAGGATACCGACTATTTGTTTACGTGCTACTACACTTGCCGTTTTATTTAGTCTTTAGCATACGGATTAAATGGAATGTATGTATCGGTCTGGGCTCTGACTGCGTTTTTAATTAAGTACTTTTTAGGGTTCCGTAGCCAAAATGGCAAAAACGGGACCCTTATAGATTCGTCATGTCTGTCTGTCTGTCTGTCTGTCTGTCTGTCTGTCTGTCTGTCTGTCCGTCCGTATGTCACAGCCAGTTTATTCCGAAACTATAAGAGCTACATTATTGAAATTTTGTACGTAGATGTATTCTGTAAACCGCATTAAGATGTGACAATAAAATCAGAAAAAAATCCAAAATTTTTGGGGTTCCCCATACATAGAACTGAAACTCAAAAAATTTTTTTTCATCAAACCTATACGTGTGGGGTATCTATGAATAGGTATTTGAAAATGATATTGAGGTTTCTAACAACATTTTTTTCCAAACTGAATAGTTTGCGCGAGAGACTCTTCCAAAGTGGTAAAATGTGTGTCCCCCCCCCCTCGTAACTTCTAAAATATGGGCATGATAAAACTGAAAAAAATATATGATGTGTATTACTATAAAAACTACTAACGAAATTTAGTTTGAACGAAATCTAGACAGTAGTTTTTTTTTAAACGTCATAAATCAAATTACCTAATTTTTTCATTCAATCAGTGGTACGGAACCCTACGTGCGCGAGTCCGACTCGCACTTGGCCGGTTTTTTGAGTTGTTTACGTATACCCATATATTATTACAAACTAGTGACTAGTGCACTATATGGACATGTCACCGTAAAATTGTAAATCATCATCATCATCAGCCTATTGCAGTCTACTACTGGCCATAGGCCTCTCCAGCTGCTGGCATCAGGGCAAACATCCGGAGGATATGCCCATAATCGCCACGGTGGGCAGGCGGGTTGGCGATCGCAGGACGTAGCTTCTCGCTCCGATGACGCTGCTGCCCGTCATCGGCCTGTGGAATCTAGCTACGCCTTCAATTATGATGGTTATACCGCCATCAGTCGGTTGCCAGCGCCTCGTTTGTTGTTCGGCAGGATGCACCACGGGCAGGTGAGGTTGGCCTGGAGCGAAAAGATGATAGGCCGCTCCCTTACATCCCATCTCAAAATTGTAAATACCGTTAGATTTTGATCTATCTCGCGAGATTGTAAACTGTCGAAATAATGAGAACTGTAAAATAATGCTTACATTTTAACTACCAATAACTATTATTTTTCGGTATCTTTGAGGTGAGGGCGACAGGCGCAATGGGTTTGTTCTATTGTGCCTCTCGACCTAACTTTTGGACCTCACGATCGCTTACCATCAGGTGGAGTGAGGTCATCCTGTAAGCTTTTCTTATAAAAAAAGAGAATAAGAAAAAAAATTAACCAGCACACCGCCGATGCTCTTCGAAAACACTATCAAATAAATATCATTTTTTTTTTTTTATAGTGGCTCGACATAATGGCTTCCCTACACCTGATGGAAAGCGAAAGAGAAGCCCAAGTCGCTGTGACAACGGGCAAGTAACTGGTCAGTTACCTGTCAGTTGCCACCGCCATGCCGGCCCAACCCTAACCCCCCACGAGCTCCGGAAACCCTACTCACCGGCAGAAACACGACCCAGAGGTCATTTGACTGCGGTATTCTATAGGGTGGAGGTCCTTCCCCGGACGGGCGGCTCAATTCGAGCGAAGATTCGCTATGCCCTACCTCTCTTACTTACCCATTAAAACTTATCCAGAGATATGGTGGCAAACAAAAATAGCGTGTATCCAAACATAATCTTATTTATCGCGAGGGGAGGTCCGGTCTAAATGGGATTCGATGAGCAAAGGCGCACTTAGCTCGTGTGATGTCCACCCCGTCTTCGGCCCTTTATTTGGGATAAGGTCGGGTTTGGGGCATAGGCGGTAGCGTTTTAATACACTTATTTGACGCTCCATGCTACGATACGCTGGCAGACTGCAAGAGCAAAGAGTGTGTAACCTGAGCAGTGGTGTGGTAATGTAGCATTATCGCTTTAGTTTAAGGTAGGCTTGAGCCCATTTTAACATAAGCTGTTGATGTTTGAACTAGAGGTCTAACTTAAAATTTAGGCACCATTTTACGAAAGTCCGTTATTTTTTGAAACCCCATATCCAAGCGTGCGACGCCGCTTGCACAGCTAGTAGTAAGAGTAATAAATAAAGCAATAACCCAAGACATGCCACCAACGCCGTCTAGCCCCAAACTAAGCCGATGCTTGTACTATGGGTAAAAGATAACTAATAAACTTACTTACTTAGATATATATATTTTTGTAAATAAACGCGCTTAACGCTACCGCTTATGCCTTAAGTCGTGACCTTATTATCACGTGCGGTCGCCAGAATTTTCTTTCTTTGATTATAAGTCGGCCATTAGACTTATTTTTCCGCTAATATATGATTTAGAGGGTTCTAATGCTGTTAAAGATGTCTGCTGTGGATGGGGTGTTTATTAGATATAATATCTTGTCGGCAGCCTTTGCCAGATAATGCTTGGTTTTGTGTTTTTGCTCCATATTACAAATGTTTGGTAGATATAAATGGGTATATATGCAGCATTAGGACGCCCTCCAGCGAGTTTTTTTTTATTAAATAGGGGGCAGACGAGCAGACGGCTCACCTGATGGTAAGTGATAATCGCCGCCCATGTACATCTGCAACATCAGGAGTTACAGCTGCGCTGCCGGCCTTTAAGAAAGAGATATGGTATTGACTAACGATACAGTAAAGTCACAGGATGGTGTTAGGTTCAATTACAAGTTTTGACAGGCTCGGTGGCTCATTTGGTAGTGACCTCTGCCCTCTGAGCCAAGGGTCGTGGGTTCGATTCCCGCACAGTACAAACATTTCTGTTCATGAACATGTCTGTTTGTATTGGTCTGGGTGTTTTCTATGTATAATATGTATTTATTTACAAAAAAAATGTATCTAAGTAAGTTTATCAGTTGTCTAGTACCCATAGTACAAGCTTCGGCTTAGTTTGGGGCTAGGTGGCGCTGTGTGGCCCAGCGTGGCATGTCTTGGTTATTTATTTATTTATTATTTATTATTTTATTATATTTTGGGGTTTTAAAGAGGTGGCACAAAGATGGCAAACAAGCCTACAATCCGTCTGTTGAGAGATTACCGTTCAAATTTAAATTCATTTATCCGTTACGGTCCATTTAAAAACCTCTTCAGAATCTTATTGATCTACATAGGACTGTAATAAGCTGTGTTCAAATAGATGTAGAATGCCAATTTCGTTTATTACTTAAACTAAATCCATTTCAAATAAATTAATCAGTACAAGTAAACAAACCTTGCATTCGCAGAATCTCAAGACAAGTACCTAGCTATGTTGGTTGAAACCGTTGAAGCATTCCCTCAGACGAAGTCTGGAGTCTAAAAAGGTGGCGATACCAAAACGACGACTAAATTTGGAGCTGTTACTGAGGCGAGCCTTGAAAACGAAGCTTTGAGGGCAGCTGCCAACCTAATGTGGGCTTTAAGGGAACCAATCGAAAGCATGATTTCGATTGGCTGTGGGTGTTTTCTTTGAAAACTGCCTAGTTTCAGCTCAATTAATTCCTTACCAACCGTTTTCAATGAAAGCACGGCATGCGAGTTTTATAATAACCTACGTATTTGTGAGATGTCGACCAAGTCGAGTTTGGTTCCTTGAGACGTTTTTGCCGTTTGAATCGGGAACTGTGAAGTCGTTGGAGTTCGGCGAAGTTTTGTGAGCGGTGAGGATTGTTGGTGGTATAAGGTTCAGTAAGATTTCGTATTTTTATAGGGCATAGTTTCACAATACTAATTTCGACTCGGATTAGGAAACTTTCAAGACTTTTAGTTAATGAAATCATTCGAATCTTTTTTTATTTGTTTGGGCTTGTATTATTATAACCAACCTTCGTTTGTTATTCGGTAGGATGCACCACGGGCAGGCGAGGTTGGCTTGGAGCGAAATGATGATAGGCCGCTTCCTTACATCCCAAATCTTAACTAATATTATAAAGCTGAAAAGTTTGTTTGTTTGTTTGTTTGTTTGAACGCGCTAATCTCAGGAACTACTGGTCCGAATTGAAAAATTATTTTTGTGTTGAATAGACCATTTATCGAGGAAGGCTTTAGGCTATATAACATCACGCTGCAACTGTTAGGAGCGAAGAAATAATGGAAAATGTAAAAAAAACGGGGAAAAAATAACTAAGTATTCCACGCGGACGAAGTCGCGAGCACAGCTAGTTCTATATATTACACCTTTATAACTAAGAGAACAACTTAACAGCCGCAAGCATCCACCAAGTTTACCATCCGGAACATTTAGGATCATCGCCAAACGAAGTTTATCCAGACCGATCTCCCAAACAAAACAAACAGGACTCGAACCCAAATCAAGGATCAACATTCCGGGTGCGAGAGCGAAGAAATTGCAACGACCCGTCACTCGGTTCAGAAATCGATGCCAGTGTTTAATTAAATTCAAATCAAATTATCCACTAAGACGGTCTTTTGGGTGTCTTGGGCCGGTGTGGCATAGAGTTGATAATACCACCATTACCGTACCATTTTTATTTTATGCTTTAAAGGGATGTTAGGGAGCGACCTATCACCTTTTCGCTCCAAGCCACCCTCACTTGCCCGTGGTGCATCCTGCCGAACAACAAACGAGGCTCTGACAAACCGACTGGTGGCGGTAAAACCATCGCCATAGAAGGCGTAGCTAAATATCACAGACCGATGACGGGCAGCAGCGTCACCGGAGCAAGAAGCTACGCCCTGCGATCGCCAACCCGCCTGCCCAGCGTGGCGATTATGGTTATATCCTCCAGAAGTTTGCCCTAGGTGGCGAACAACTGGAGAGGCCTTTGTCCAGCAGTGGACTGCAATAGGCTGATGATGATGATGATTAAGTTGGATGAGAAATATCAAGCTCATATTAAGCGTGAGCTATGGAAAGGGCTCTGCTCGGCGTCTCTCTGTCTTCTTTTGATTAGATATCCTCTACCCAAAGGTTGTCTGGAAGAGATCGCTTAAAGCGATAAGGCCGCCTAACTTGTACGTCAATATATTATCTTTGTGTTTAGTTATTAAGTCAAATGTTTGGTGTACAATAAAGTGTATCTATCTATCTATCTCTGAGAAATCGGATCCGAAATGAGGTGATCCGGCAGAGAACCAAAGTTACCGACATAGCTCACCGGATCAGTAAGCTGAAGTGGCAGCTGGCCAAATCAGCCGCAGAACCGATAACTGCTGGGGTAAACGAGTTCTGGAGTGGAGAAGTTCGTCTCGGCACATGTAGTGTAGGACGCCCTCAGGCCGACGATTTGCGCAAGACGGCTGGCAAGTGCTGGATGCGAGAGGCCCGGGACCGGTCTAAGTGGCGAGCATTGGGAGAGGCCTATGTCCAGCAGTGGACTGCGATAGGCTGATGATGATGATTAAGCGTAAAGCAAAATGCAAGCAACAATCAGTGGGTGTCATTATCATCATCTTAATATCGTATGACTTCACTTCTGCTTGAGTCTTCCTAAATTAACCTCTAACATCTGGAGACAATTGCCACACTGGGCAGGGGGGTTGGCGATCACAAGACTTAACTCCTCGCTCCAGTGACGCTGCTGCCCAACATCGGCCTGTGGTATTTAGTTACGTCATTCATTATAATGGTCATACCACAAGTCGGTTGCCGGAGCCTCGTTTGTTATTCGGAAGGATGCACTGCGGGCAGGTGAGGCTGGCTTGGAAGGAAAAGATGATAGGTCGCTCCCTTGCATCCGCACCCGCTGGTGTGGGATAGAAGATGTCTTTCAATGCTCTCACATAATGGGAGAGTAAATAAATAAATAATCCAAGACATGCCACGCTGAGCCATACATCTAGCCCCAAACTAAGCCAATGCTTGTACAATGAGACAACTGATAAACTTACTTAGATACTTTTTTTTTCTAAATAAATACATATTATACATAGTGAACACCCAGTTCATGAACACAAATGTTTGTACTGTGCGGGAATTGAACCCACGACCCTAGCTGAGAAGGCAGAGGTCACTACCAAATGAGCTATCGGGCCAGTCAAGAGTCGTTATTACAACTCTGTATCGTGTCCCACGTCCCTTGCGATCGCCCGGCAGTCGCTCCCAATCAGCGGCGCGTCGCACGTTCGATTCCCGGCCGATATGCTCCCGAGACAGAATTACAATATATTAAATGGTTAACTTGATTCTCGCTTCGAAACTAATTGGACAGGATTAATTTTAAAGACGGTTTTCTCGCTTAAATGTAAAGCCAGTTTTAGCGTAGTGCCTGCATCTCTGGTGACTGCATTAGAAAGAAAGAAAGAAAATTTATTTATTTATATATGTCACTGGAATATAGCAAGAATCGTAAGTTGATCAATTTCCTAGGTAGTTGATTAACTTTCGGAATATAACAGACGGTAGTTAAAATGTATTATTTAACGCAATGGATTTCAGTTAGTTATCAATTTACGGTCCGATATGGTCTGGATGCGAGAGGCCCGGGACCGATCGAAGTGGCGAGCATTGGGAGAGGCCTATGTCCAGCAGTGGACTGATGTGGGCTGATGATGATGATGTAAACGATGCTACCTGCTGCTTCTCCTCTTGCTTATTCTAAATCCGGAAACCACTCTAACTATTTGAGTAATTTTCGACATCAATTTATCGGTAAGATATATTGATTTACTGGCTCGATGGCTTATTTGGTAGTGACCTCTGCCCTCTGAGCCAAGGGACGTGGGTTCGATTCCCGCACAATACAAATATTTGTGTTCATGAACATGTCTGTTTGTATTGGTCTGGGTGTTTTCTATGTAAAATATTTATTTACAAAAAAAAATTATATAAGTAAGTTTATCAGTTGGCTAATACCCATAGTACAAGCTTCGGCTTAGTTTGGGGCTAGGTGGCGCTGTGTGGCCCAGCGTGGTATGTCTTGGGTTATTTATTTATTATTTATTTGGCAATCACCGTCAAAACTATGGAAAGGTAGGAAAACATAGTAAGACCAATGATAGACTAAGCAATATCCTAACATCGGCACCCTATAACTACAAAACCTTAAAAAAACGACAGACAAAAACCTCGCGAATACCGCCCCGGGCCATCCGGGCGTAAAATAAAACCACATCGATAGACAAAAAGTATACGTAAATGTATATCTATGTACATATATATGAAATACTCGTAGATGTAGCCACATTAAGGAGTTAGCCCCGGGCACTGCTTCTTTTAAATGAAGAGGAAAATTTTAATTTCCTATCGCGTACCAGAGGTAGGGATGTGGTAAAAGCTAGGTGAGGCGTCATGTCGATAATGGGAGTTTGTTTGAATTCCCACACTGGCCGAATAAGGCCGTGAAGCAAAAGAGCTTACTTTTTTTGGAATTCAAATTCAATTTCATACTTACGAGTATACTCGTATCCATCGTAGACTACGATATCGCTTACCATCAGGCAAATCGCAGACAAGCGCAAACTCATTTTGAATAAAAAAAAGCTCCATTACGTCAAATGCTGTTTTTGGAGAGTTAAAGAAGTAGTACTTACTTACTTACTCCGCTGGCTCAGCGAC
This sequence comes from Conogethes punctiferalis, assembly GCA_031163375.1. Lineage (NCBI taxonomy): Eukaryota > Metazoa > Arthropoda > Insecta > Lepidoptera > Crambidae > Conogethes > Conogethes punctiferalis. The sequence goes on along the minus strand of CM062097.1, from coordinate 1,037,352 downwards.
CCGTAGTGGATCTTGGCCTCCGACACAACAAGACGCCATTCTTCCCTATCTTGAGCCAGCTCAGACCAGTTGCCGATCTGTAGCCCAAGCAGGTCCTTCTCCACTTCTTCCTTCCAGCGGTACCTGGGACGCCCAACCGGGCGTCTTCCGCTTGGCCGTCCCATGTAAGCTCGCTTGACTGCCCGATCCGCCTCCATCCTCTCCACATGTCCAAACCAACGGAGTCTGGCAGATTTGACTTCACCGATGATGTTGGGCTCGGACACCAAGTCTTCAATCTCCCTGTTCTTCGTGTTCTTCTAAAGAAGTAGTAAGTCACATAAATTTTAGACAATATAGAAAATCTATTGCGTTGCGGTCTAATTACGCTCTACTTTGCAAAATTCAAGATGAAATTTCCCATCATCATGTTCAGTCGTAAAAGGTCCACTGCAATGGGCCTCCCCCAAAGACTTCCACAACGGCCGACATAATTATTATGTCGGCCGAGAGGTCGGGGAGGCCCATAGAATTGCTAGCGGGCAGCTACCAACCCCATCCAGTCCACCCCGCTAGATAAAATTCATAATGCGAAAATATACCCGTTTCCAGCAAGCCAACCAGATTCCACAATCGTCTGATCAAACCATTGTTTTGAAGACGAAATTAACATTGATCCAATTCACACATGAACCCATCAATGAGTGCGAATTGTCGGATGATGTAACTACTACTCAATGAATCGATGATTCAAACACACAAAAATGCCACAGTAATTTATGTATGCACAAATTGATGTGTGCACAAATACTGTTCAATCAATTCCGTTTCAATCTATGAGATCGAGTTCGAAGACGTGATTCTGGCTTGTTAAGTAGTCTGTCCACTTGACTGGAAAATAGAGAACAGAACGAAATATGTTATAGGTGAAGTTTTAACTCCGCAATATTGTTTTTGATAGTATGTTAGTAAGTAGTAATATCTTTATCTTTGAGTTGAATGACGTTAAGAATAAAGTTTTAAATATGAATGTATTATGAGTGTTGTTAGTGCTTCCGAGACTTACAGCTTACTTAATCTGCCGCTTGATTTGTCTCCTACAGATAATAATATGGGATGGCTTATCCCTATTCCATTAAGGGAAATTAAGCAACACATAATGTAAGTAGGAGAAGATTTTTTCTCAAATATTCAAGTGCTAAATCATACTTGTGATATCTCTAACCCACTCGCGTGGTTCGAGAAAGGCAATAAAAAGGAGTAATAAAACAGCTATAACTGTTACTATAACAACAATAAATACCTACAGTACAGAGATGATGTCACGTCTCAACTCAGTTGAAGATCTTCTAGAGATGATGCTAAGACTTCAGCTGATAATATAAATAGAGCGCAAATATATCTTTGCGATCGCATTCATAGCTTACGCTACACCACCAATGGACAGTCCTCTTATGACATCATCGTTTGATTGTTCGGTAAACGTGCTCCATATTGTCATTATTCAATTATTTATATTGATGGCAAATTGATGCTTATTCACACGGAGACAATGCACGTACTGAACCGGCGTCTGTTACGATCCTATTAATGAATAGACACACATAAAATGTTTATTGAGACGTGGATGTGCAATAAATTTGAAAACGTCGACCTGTTATTTTTATAACATTTCAAGCAAACGTTAGACCTAAATGTGATGCAACATTAAATAGACATACCTAATTATAATATAACTCAAGATATCTGCGCACAACACATCATTTATCTAGTCCTAAACCCAGTCCAAGCTTATACTAGACCACTTAAAAATTTACATTACATGGAATTGGAATTATATTATTATGATTACATTATGAAAAGTTTCACTATAAATGACCGAAAGAAGAAAGGTCGCAACGTAATGTTAAAATTATTTTACAGGTTTTGATACGATAAGATAAACATTACCAGAAGGTATAGCGGTGTTAATTAACTGGCCGGTTACTTGCCCGTTGTCCCAGAAAATTGGGCTTCATTTTCTCTTTCCATCAGTCGTAACCGCAACCAAAATAGCAACTCCTTTAAATCCAGTTTTATCGATAAGAAATATCGATAAAACCGCCTCCCATCCCTTCACTAACCTCCGTCGTTAAAAATATTGCTGTTTGAACGGCGAGTTCGCTTAGTGCTCTAATAAATTTGGAAAATTAAAGATTCATATCGGAGTCGCTTCACTAGCAAATACCCCGTCGCCCCCCGATAAGACGGCAGAGACAAAGTTAATATGCACGGGAGATCTGACAGATAACCTTTTTAGGCGTTTAGGATGTTACAGACATTTTTTTTCTCTGCTCCTGTTTATTTTTTAAGGACTTTGCTTCATTAAGAGCTTGGCGCGGCATATAAGATAGGCTAGTCAGTTGAACTAGGTACTTTCTTTCGTCATCAAAAAGTCCACTGCTGTCACCACGAAGTCGGGTTGGTGACCGCAATAGATTTTATTTGTAGGTAAAGGCTGCTGTCCGTTTCCTCATACTACTTTATGACACCTACGAGATGAGATGGGACCACTTACTATGAACTTAAATGAACGGATAATTTCCATCGGTAAGCCATTACAGACATGAATGTGATAGTGTGACTTTTATTTATTGCGCCCAGTGTACTGTAACCGACAGTCAGACGGATAAACTCAAACACCAGCTGAGGCGCTGAAAACGTACTAAAAACTCTTCGTCGACTCTTATAATATCCTCTGCAGACGAATTAGGGGCGCTCATTTGTATTCTTTTACATCACCACGAAAAGTTTATTTTATTTATTTAAGCTTTATTGCACTAAATGCTACAAAAGGTTAACTTAATGCTAAGTGCATGTTTTACCCTAAGGTCATGTGGAGACTAGATTTGTGTTTCACAAAGTTCGATATTAGAAGACGCTTTCAACTAACTCAAGTGGGACTAATATATTTTTCTTGTATTTATTTACTCATTTTGCTCACTCCCAACCATCGGAAAGCAAATAAATTTTCACTCAACATCAACCCCTCAACTTCGTTAGTGCTTAATGAAAAATCGATTAAAAAACGGCGCATCGCCTTAAGATAATTTTTTTATCCCCTACCTCGACGGGGAATCGAAGGCGGGGTTCATTCGATATTTATTTTTAATTAGCAAAAAAGCAACTGGGTCTAATTATTTTTCTCGCTTATCTTAACGGTGATTTATATCGCGTTTAGATTTTTTTTCTTTTGAACATTATTTTGTATAACTTTCTCCGAACGGTTTTTAAGAAAAATATTTCTGCGTATTTTTCAGGGTTATGCTCTTTAAATGTTAAAACTTACCAAGTGTACCAAAAACATTTTCATGTAAAATGCAGCCAAGTCGAAAGCGAGACTACATTGCGTGCACTGTCAAAACTTACCAGATGTCTTATAGAGCCAAGCATAACTATTACCATTTGGCAATTGGGGCGTACACAAGCATCTTACTTGACAGTCACAAACTCATATTTGCCAAAATATGTGGATGACCGTTTCACATATAATAAGCGTAATTATTTCTCCTTTCACAATAGTTCTTTCAACAGTTCAACGTTTAAACTACTGGACATAGGCCTCGCCAGTTGTTCGCCACTTAGGGTAAACATTTGGAGGATATACAATCGCCACGCTGGGCAGGCGGGTTGGCGATCGCAGGGTGTAGCTTCTCGCTCCGGTGACGCTGCTGCCCGTCATCGGTCTGTGGTATTTAGCTACGCCTTCAATTGTGATGGTTATACCGCCACCAGTCGGTTGCCAGCGCTTCGTTTGTTATTCAGCAGGATGCACCACGTGCAGGTGAGGTTGGCTTGGAGCGAAAAGATGATGGGTCGCTCCCTTACATCCCCTTCAGCTTGATACCTTCGAGAAAAAGAGTTAAGAAAAGAATGGCAGACGAACGGGCGGACGGAGAAACAGACGAACAAAGTCATCTTATTAGATACGTAGGATGCTCTGCAACCCTTGAGCTAACGGTTGGACGGGAGAAGTCCGGTAAAGAAATATAGCGCGAATTAAAGAAGGCATACGTTCAGCAGGACCAAGAGGAACAAACAACATAGCCAGAATAACCCAAGACAAGACATGCCACGCTGGGCCACACAGCGCCACCTAGCCCCAAACTAAGCCGAAGCTTGTACTATGGGTACTAGACAACTGATAAACTTAGTTAGATACTTTTTTTTGTAAATAAATACCTAATATACATAATAAACACCCAGATCAATACAAACAGACATGTTCATGAACATAAATGTTTGTACTGTGCGGGAATCGAACCCACGACCCTTGGGCTCAGAAGGCAGAGGTCACTACCAAATGAGCCATCGAGCCAGTCACATGAATAAAAAAATAAACAAAACATTACAATCAACAAAAACAATACCACCTTTCACAAATCACACCGCAACATTACGCGTATATAATTTAACTAAAAAACGGCAAATAAACGGTTGTCGCAGCCAAAAGCGACGCGCGGCCCGACCGCAACTATTGGCGCGGCTGCAATTGACAGCGCAGCTCAATTTATGGCCCGCAGTGTCTACCGGCCCGCTTGCGACCTATGTACCTGGATGTGACTTTACAATTTTTACTCGACACTGGCAGCAATCATTCCTGAAGAGGGCAGTTACCATAAATAAATAAATAACCACGCTGGGCCACACAGCGCCACCTAGCCCCAAACTAAGCTGAAGCTTGTACTATGGGTACTAGACAATAACTGATAAATTTACTTAGATACATTTTTTTTGTAAATAAATACATATTATACATAGAAAACACCCAGACCAATACAAACAGACATGTTCATGAACACAAATGTTTGTATTGTGCGGGAATGACTCACGCACGTCTGGATTTGCAAAAATCTATGTGCGGAATTATACCACTAGCTTAGCGGTGAAGGAAAACATCGTGAGGATACCTGCGCATCCAGTTTAATTCTGAATGTGTAACCATGATCCAAATTTGTCTGGTTCCCCTTTCTGAGGGTTACGAAGGTCAGTTGGCAGTCGCTTCAATGTAATATCCAGACTCGCTAAATCTAGGGTCATGGTCAAAGCGGACCCTGGGCCTAGAGGCACAAACCGGGACAACGCTAAGAGGATGAGATAGAAAGTCTACGTAATATTTCAAAAGCTATTAAAACAATCACTTCCAGCGTCCACTATCCGCGAGTACATGAGGTGGTGTTTAATTAATTCTCGCATTGGGATAGTGCGAATGTTGACTGCTACTGAAGTCGCCGTTTTGTTTTGTCGTTTTAATTAACGCGACCGTCGCAGTCGCATCGACGCGCGCCACTATTGCGAGTGACGTGCGACAGACGACACTTGCAGTGTTGACTGTGTTTAGTGGACCGCCCGGTCATACAGTGATTTGGGCGGTTTGTATTGTGGTTCTTTATATGTATATGTCATGTGACAATAATACGAATTGCCATCATTTTTCATCATCGTCATAAGCCTTTTGCTGTCATAGTGTGCAGCTCATGACGTTTCCTTCCTCTTACAATCCCAATCAATCTCATTCTTTAGGCGGGGCGTGAAACGGTATCTCAGTGGGCCTTCAGGGTGAGGGCGACAAGCGCAATGGGTTTGTTCTATCGTGCCTGTCGACCTAACTTTTGGACCTCACGACCGCTTACCATCAGGTGGAGTGAGATCATCCCGAAAACTCTCCTTATAAAAAAAATAGACTTCTCCAGTTGTTATCCACTTTAGGAAACACCCGGGAGTCTCTACCCATAATCGCCACGCTAGGAAGGCGGATTGGCGATTTCCACGCGTAGCTTCCTGCTTGGGTGACGCTCCTGGCCATATTCGACCTGTGATATCTATTTAGTTGTCTTCAATCGTGATAGTTATACCGTCACCAGTCGCTTGCCAGAGCCTCTTTTGTTATTCGGCAGGATGCACCACGGGTAGGTGAGGGTGGCTTGGAGCGCACAGGTGATGGTGCGCACCCTTACATCCCGCAGGGACATGGATGATACCATCAGATAGATAGATAGATAGATAAAACATTTATTTCACATTGCGACACACATACACATACAAAAGATAAGTACATACAACAACATACAACATACAGATACAATCTACAGATATATATTCTTTATTGCACAAAACGCAAGAGATACAGGAAAATACAATTCTATGTTCCTTAGACGGGGCATGATACGGAATCTCAGTGGGCCTTCAAGGTGAGGGTGACTGTTCTATTACGACTGACGACCCAATTTTTGGACCTCACGTCCGCTTACCATCAGGTGGAGTGAAGTCAGCCTGAATACTCTTTCTCTAAAAAAAAACAACAGCATTATGATTTTTCGTAAAGTTGAAAGGGCGAAGATCCGAATCGACGATCCACAGAGGATACCCAATGGTTGTTACTCAATAATCCACCGCTATTTGTGTACAAGCGATAGTTAATGCATAATAAGTGATGTTGGTGTTCCTCTTAGGGCCCGAATCACGGGACGGATTAAACATTCGCGCAAGCACTATTAATCAGATCGCCGATTGCACTCACTATGGACAGTGTAGGCGATTTGTCGATATCGATGAAGTCGATAAACAAATTGTTAAATTTTAATTTTGTTATGAATTCGATAGCACAGCGCTACGTCGTAGAATATTTTCGTTTAAAGCCCGGATAATCCATTTCAGATTTTTGGACAGTTCAAACTTGGAAAAAAAGGTTCGGTTGATTGACGCAATTTATTTCTTGAATAATTTAGCGGGTTTTTGCTGTCCGTATACACCACGTGGTTTTCGGATTTTGAATAGGACCAGCTAATCTCATCCCGTGAGTGTTTTCAAAGACGAGTAAGGGTTATGTCAAGACGTATGGAACATCAGCGTTTACCTGTAAACAATTAAAAAAGGTCATCAAAGAAAGATACATATAAAACTTTCTGCGGTCACGAAATTTCTGCCCAGGGTAGTGGCCAATGAAAATTCCCCCTAAATGACAGTTGTCATTACATTACCCCACCCTAATTTGTCACCTATGTCCATCAGTGGAAGTTTGCACACTGACGATGATCGTTAAAATCTTTATGTGTAGTTACGAGTAATAGAAGGGTTAAAGTTAGTTTCTACTATACCACTACCATATCGATACCTTACCATCCCACATCACTAGCCCAAACCCAAAGGGATCTCTCGAGCCGCCCGGTTAGTGTGAACTAAATGAATCATTAATAATGCAAAGTTAACACGCCTGCGATCCGGCCCACATCGATGTCGATAGTTAATCGCCCCCGCACTAGCGTTTGCGTCGACAACGTATCGTGATACATCTTGTTTGTAGTGATGTGTTTTGTACTCGACATGTGATACAATGCAACTATTTTAAGTTACTATATATATACCGTAGTATATATATAGTAACTTAAAAATAAATATTTATAGCCGTAGCTATAAATATATAGGCTCTTCAGGGCCTTTATCAGAATTATTCATTATATGTGGGTAATAGGGCGGGGTATTTCAAAAATAAAGCCGGCAATTAAATAATGATATGATTAAAATTCGATTAACACAATTATTTAACAGAAATCCACCAATTCTAACGCGATTTAATTGGATTAAGTCCAGACGTAAGCGATTCGTCTATTCCGTGCGTTCCGCGCCACGCTCAATTTAAAAGTGATTTTAAATTAAGATGGCAGCGCAAACGTCACGTCAAATTGACGTTCCGCTAGAGTGGCGCCACTCTCGTCCAGAAATCAAGTAACTATTCTAAAATTATTTTAATTTTAACACGGCGCTTCCGGCACTCCGTCAAATATTTAAGTTTTGTTTTGATGGGTGTTTGTTTATTACTCATTTGGTCAAAAGTACTGAATGAATTTGAATGTAATATCACAGTAATTATCATACATAATCATATGTCGGAATTTAAGGTTCATTTTAGACATCAGAAGTAAAGCTGTAGGTACTTTTATATAAGAAATAACTTAATGAGTTGTCAAGATGCCACTATATAGAACACTGTGCCTATATAGCACAGTTTATATGAGAAATGGTATAAAGTATATAGATTAGAAGAGTCACCAATTAAATAAGCTACTTTATAATTGATATGCCTGTATATAGCAATAGTAAGCTAGTATATAGGCATGTATATAGTAGTAGTAAGCTAGTATATAAGCCTAGCATAGAATAAGCCAGTATATAGTAATAGTAACCCAGTATATAGTAATAGTACGCTAGTATATAAGCCCGCACATAATAAGCTACTACATAAGCTAGTATATAATATAATAAGCTAGTATATAATATAATAAGCTAGTATATAAGCCAGTATATAATAGCCTAGTACATAAGCCTGTACATAATAACCCAGTATATAAGCCAGCCCATAAGCTAGTACATAAGCCTGTACATGGACACTAATTAAGACAATATCTTAATTAGGTAGGTTCGGTTCCAGTCCTACTGGTCCGTTCACCCAGACGCATTCATTGGAAATGCGTGCCGACTGAGAGCTGCAGCGCCTTTTATAGGCGAGCGTACGCCGAGTGGGGCGTGCATAGTGGGGCGCAGTGACGTCACAGTGCACGTGCCGTTGACGCGCTTACGGCGCTGTCTAACTTCGCTGCCGTCACGGCCATTCTGACAATCGCTCGTCCTCGAGCGCCAATGTCTTATCTATGAAACAGAAGAAACCTTATAACATTGCTCTTGAACAAATTGAAATTTCACAATTACATAAATATGATCTTTACACAGTAACTCAGACCCAATTCCTTCATGCTGGTCTAGACAGTCACTCACTTAAGTGCACCGTCCCTACAGCCAATTCCGTGCTGGACTAGACCGTCATCCACAACAGCAGATGAGGCCCCTACAGCCAATTCCGTGCTGGACTAGACCGTCATCCACAACAGCAGATGAGGCCCCTACAGCCAATTCCGTGCTGGACTAGACCGACATCCACAAAAGCAGATGAGGCCCCTACAGCCAATTCCGTGCTGGACTAGACCGACATCCACAAAAGCAGATGAGGTCCCTACAGCCATCCCATTGGGTAGATCTCAGACCACTTAAGTATCCAAAGAATCGCAAACAGATAAAGTTTCTTCTGAATCTAGACACACAGTGTCTACACAATCAAGCGACAATGTTTTAGAACTACATTAACAGACTCCGCAAAGGGAGGAGGCTCCCAACTCGACCGCATGCATAGGTATATTTATTGGTTTTTTTTTTTTTTTTCTCTTTTTTTTTCTTTTTGGTTCTCTTTTTCTTTTACTACAACTACTTGAATTATTATCAGATACAATACCTGCCGTCACGGACCATTAGTCATTATCATCGTCACTATAATTTTAATTTTTATATAAAACACTTATTTAGTCAGACCGAAACCGAAATTTCGCCGAAACCCGATTTTTGCCTAAAACCGAACCTTCGGTCGGACACTAGCACTAATGATTTTAAATGAATTGAATATTTTTTTAACTAACTTTGATATCTCTATAATAAATATACGAAATCTCCTAGTGGAAATGGCTATACCTTTGACTTGCCTCTATAAATTCATAAGGTGTCATAGGTTGCCAGAGAATTAGTAATTTCAGATGCAGGTAAACGGGCGCCTCAACATTACCTATGTCTATCTACTATAGATGAACCAGGCGAAACTCTAGCTAGATTTAGTAGGTTCCCCTGGATTTCGAACATCTATATCTACACCAATATTAAAAAGAGGAAAATATATTTTTACACCCCTGCATGTAATGAACAAACCAAAAAGCAGCGGACCGATCCCAACAATTCCCTCTCCATTATAAAGCCGAATCATCACCGACTAACATAGGCTATATTTTAGCCCAAAAATGCTTAACCGAAACACCCGAAGCGAAGCGAGGGCTGGTCGCCAGTTAGTTTAGAGGTGAAAGCCCAGTAATTCAAGATAGTGTATAATTAAGGGCTAACAAACGGGAACGAACTTTCTCTAATTTTTTGAAGCTAAATTGATAAAGCATAATTGATAAAATATTCTCATCTACGATTAAAGATTAATAAGGGAATATCTATATGGTCTCCTTTGCACTGTCTTATAAAGGTTAATCAGATCTATTTAACTCTACTGTTTTAATTAGAGTAGTAGGCAGAGTATCACTGACAGTATTTTAACATTCCTAATAAATAAGTATCAATCGATTCAGATATTTTAATTATTATGAGCAGCAATTTTTTTTTAACTGTCCAAAAATTAAAAAGTCCTTTACATATTTCTACAATAATATCATGTGGCAAGAGATATCGTTCCAACAAGGCAGTGTCTCTTAGGTGACCATCGGGCTGTCCATGAAAAGTAATTTCTTTTGGAAAATAATAAAATAGTCCATCTCCACGAGCAGACTCACCAGCAATACTTTTGCAAGTCACGTATTAACTATAGTTTATTTATTTATTTAATCTTTATTGCACAATTAAAACAGTGTACAAAAGGCGGACTTAATGCCGCATAGGCATTCTCTACCAGTCAACCATTGGGCTAAGCAGAAATAAAATAGTACCGTACTTTTGACAGAGTTGTCACCTATGCCTACCATAATGATCGGATCATACGACTTTTTGCCAATAACTAAATGTGAAGCCAGAATCAAGAACAAAAGGATATTTCATACTACTACAGTCCATTACATTCATTCTCTTTAAAATATTAAAAGAAACTTGATCTGAAGTGGGTGGGGCAAGTCCCACTTCTGATGTCGGAATTTAAGGTTCATTTTAGACATCAGAAGTAAAGCTGTAGGTACTTTTATATAAGAAATAACTTAATGAGTTGTCAAGATGCCACTATATAGAACACTGTGCCTATATAGCACAGTTTATATGAGAAATGGTATAAAGTATATAGATTAGAAGAGTCACCAATTAAATAAGCTACTTTATAATTGATATGCCTGTATATAGCAATAGTAAGCTAGTATATAGGCATGTATATAGTAGTAGTAAGCTAGTATATAAGCCTAGCATAGAATAAGCCAGTATATAGTAATAGTAACCCAGTATATAGTAATAGTACGCTAGTATATAAGCCCGCACATAATAAGCTACTACATAAGCTAGTATATAATATAATAAGCTAGTATATAATATAATAAGCTAGTATATAAGCCAGTATATAATAGCCTAGTACATAAGCCTGTACATAATAACCCAGTATATAAGCCAGCCCATAAGCTAGTACATAAGCCTGTACATGGACACTAATTAAGACAATATCTTAATTAGGTAGGTTCGGTTCCAGTCCTACTGGTCCGTTCACCCAGACGCATTCATTGGAAATGCGTGCCGACTGAGAGCTGCAGCGCCTTTTATAGGCGAGCGTACGCCGAGTGGGGCGTGCATAGTGGGGCGCAGTGACGTCACAGTGCACGTGCCGTTGACGCGCTTACGGCGCTGTCTAACTTCGCTGCCGTCACATACATGATTTTTTTGGTATGTTTGTTAAAACATATCTCCGAGAATTTATTGTAAACCGATTTGTAAAATTCTTTTTTTGTTTCAAAGGGTATACTCTCTAGTTGGTCCCAAGATCAACATGTTGAAGTCAGTTTTTATTATAAAATACCATTATCTCTTCTCTCAACCACCACAGATACATTCTATCGACGTTAGAAAGACATACTTCGTACAGCACTAACCAAAGATTTGTACCCTCTTAATTATTTATATACGATGTGTGATGTCGGATCGATTGTGCTCAGAGATTATTGGGACAAGAATAATTCATTGCTTTCCTAAGCTATTATCTAAATATAACCCTTTCAACACATCTTAACTTACTGGGATTAAGCACTTTACTGCTTCTACGATTATCTTAGATAGATTTATTGATAGTATAACTTTTTTTCTGGGGAAAATACGGCTATGCACCATTGTTATTTGGGGGAGTGGCAGGGCGGTAGGACATCCCTGCCTCAAGACGGTGGTGTGGCAGGAAATACCTACTAAAAACCCCGGTCCCTCCGTCAAGCGCTTTATGAGGGTGTGCCATGGGGCCTTAAGAACTAGGTCTGCCATGACACATTGATGTTACATTGACCAAAAATGTTATTGAGCTTTCTTGTTAATAAATTACTTAGTAATTAAAGCTGCGGATCCTGGCACTATGCTCAGTTGGCGGGTTAGTGACCACAGTAGCTAACTAAGCTTTCAATTGTGATGGTTATCCGGCCACCAATCGGTTGCCAGCGCCTCGTTTGTTATTCAGCAGGATGCACCACGGGCAGATGAGGTTGGCTAGGAGAGAAAAGATGATGGGCCGCTCCCTTACATCCCCTTACATCTGTGATCATCATCATCATCATCATCAGCCTATTACAGTCCACTGGTGGACATAGGCCTCTCCAGTTGTTCGCCACTTAGGGCAAACATCTGGAGGATATACCCATAATCGCCACGCTGGGCAGGCGGGTTGGCGATCGCAGGGCGTAGCTTCTCGCTCTGGTGACGCTGCTGCCCGTCATCGGTCTGTGGTATTTAGCTACGCCTTCAGTTGTGATGGTTATACCGCCACCAGTCGGTTGCCAGCGCCTCGTTTGTTGTTCAGCAGGATGCACCACGGGCAGGTGAGGTTGGCTTGGAGCGAAAAGATGATGGGTCGCTCCCTTACATCCCATCATCATCTGTGATCTGTGTTGTGCATTTTAGATAATTTCTATCCCTTTAATTAGATCACTTTTCTGATGCCATCGTATTTATTTTGATAGGTATCTTTTCTCAAACAAATCCCAAACAACAATTACACCACCGAAACCAAACAATACACATACCTATCAAGATTTATTTCTATACGAGTGTAATGAAACAGATCTGTCAGTATCCCCTGCTTCCACGTCTAAGTTATTCACGAACATTTCTAATAAATATCAACAATGTACGGATATCAAATAGTGACCGGGCCTCCTTGACAGCCCTTTTGAAAAGGGCTTGGACATGACACCGCTACTCAGGGCTGCCACGACAAATATTTATTGGGCGAGCGGTTTTAGGGTACTGGAAACAAAATGGATTAACGTTGTAGGGGTTTTTCTGCTAAGAATTTTTTTTTGTCATCACTCATTTTTGTTTGTGTGCTACAATGTTTACTTTAGATAGATCAATACTCTTTATTATACACCATTTGATTATAAGTAGTTATTACAATTTACTTAGAACTAGGAAGTATAACATTTTAGCACAATAGGCCGTAATAAATGTAATGAGTCCGTCTTTTAGATTGTTCGAAAATAAAAGACACGTATTTTTTCATTTCTCATTTAAATCAAAAATGACAAAGATCATCATCATCCTAGCCTTTTTCCCGATTGTCTCAGGGTCGGCTTCCCAAACTGAGAGATTAGGCGAGGGCTAAGCTTTTACACAGAGCGACTGCCATCAGACCTCCGCAACACTTAGGGTAAGCTATACCCATTCCCAGTTAGGCGTCAGAGTTGACAAAAATGACAAAGATAATATAGCCCGGTAAAATTACGCGTGACGTTTTGACTCTCACACTCTTTGGAGTGGGAGTTTTTTTGCCACTGACACGTCAAAGACCCCCACTCCTAAATTTTGATGCCTTGTATCTTTGTTATTTTTTGTTTAATTGAAAAAAGGAAAATAAATGTCCAATATTATTTTTATAATCTAAAATACGGTTCCACCAATGTATTGCTAGAAGTCTAACTTAAAATGTAGGTACCAATTTATGGAAGTCCGTTTTTTTGGAATCCGATATCCACGCGTGCGACGCCGCCGGCACAGCTAGTTTAGAATAAGACCACTCCATTTCATGTCGTAGAAGACGACTAAGTGTATATCAGGGAACGGCCAACCCCCCTGCCAGACGGGCAGCAGCATTTACCTGCCAAGCTACCCCGACTTAGGCAAATCCCCCAAATGACAATCGTCATTGTGGAAGGATTTTAACCAACCAGTGAGTATTTGCAGACTGATGATGAAGATGATGGTGAACTTTGATTGTACTCGTATGGTTTTTTGCTACGGAACCTTACTTTGCTACTAAGTATCACACTTGCCGGGCTTTTTCCGAAAGGGCGCGGTGTAATTGATGGATTTTCAACACGTCTGTGGCCATTTTCAATTAAGTAGAACCTTTTTTTCCGGTCTGAATCGGTTTCGCAGTTTGTTTAATGGTCTGCCGATTTGAACGGCGAGGATGTAATGGATTGGATAAATAAATGGTTTGCTGCGTTCGAGAGTGCCGTTGGATACGTTGATTTGTTTTGAATTTTTCTGTGACATTAACTACCTACATTTCGATAGAAGATAATGAGGTAAGTACACTTTGACAAACCATACATACGGTGTCATAAGGCAAGACATATCATAAGATGCTTTTCATAAGTCTATACAATTTAAGATATTCTTCAATGCAGTAAATTAGATCTACAAGCACTTCTGATCGAATCTCGGTGCCAGCACTACCACTATTGTTCGATTTTGGGCTTCTTGCCTTCAAGCTCATGCCAGCAATCTATATCTTCTATAATACTTATTATAATAAATCTGTAGAGAAGTCAATTCTGTACATAAAATATTTTTATTAAATAATTGTCAGGGGGTGATTAGTGACCGATACTAATGGCAAAAATGTAATCAGTAAATTTTTTGTCTGTCTGTATGTTCGTTATAGAAACAAAAACTACTGAACGGATTTTAACAAAACTTGGTACAATTATTCGTCATACTCCTGGTCAGGTTATGTATACTTGTGTGTATACTTATATGTATGTATACTTATATGTATGTAGGTATACTTTTCATCACGCTACAACCAATAGGAGCAGATCAGTGAAGGGAATGGTTGGGAAAAAGGGAGAAATTTTTACCTGTATGTTTGAACGCGCATCACACGAAAACTACTTCATGGAATTGATTGCGGTTTGCACCAATGTATTGCTAGAGGTCTAACTTAAAATTTAGAAAGACTATTTTATGGGAGTTATTTATTTTTGAAACCCGATTTCTACGCGTGCGACGCCGCTGCCACAGCTAGTCTTCCATAAATCGTCACTTCACCTGGCTTGAAGGCGCCCTGACTGCATTTTATAAGGATTAACCTCACAAGTCACAACTTACATTTCCTAACACCATTGAAATTGTCAGTCGCAGGGGCAGCCCTACACAGCCATCAGTAGATGACAATCGCTCAAAAACCGGACGCATCTGAGCGTCCATTCCGCAAGGCGTGACGTCCAATATCCTTTGTGACTATCGCCCCAACGGGCCGCTGCTATCAGCCCTCTGCAGTGGCGATCGATCTTGGACCTTGAGGTGACCTGATTCAAATGGTCAGGATGTTTTCTTGAACGAATGAAATTGGGTCAGACTGTGTTTTATATGAAGATAATGTGGTAATGTTAAGGATAGAACAAACCGCGTATGTACTTATTATGAAAGATAAAATTATTTACGAGCAAGGCAAGGTCAGTGCAAACATTGTGGAAATCTTTCATGTCACGAAGGCTTAAACAACGAGACCTATTTCCTTGCCGTACTCAAGGCAAGAACCGGTTTAGGTAGACGCTAAAATATCTACTACTCTTTGATATCGTATCATTGTACATTTATGGGATGTAAGGGAGCGACCCATTATCTTTTCGCTCCAAGCCAACCTCACCTGCCCGTGGTACATCCTGCCGAATAACAAACGAGGCGCTGGCAGCCGACTGGTGGCGGCATAACCATTACAATTGAAGGCGTAGCTAAATACCACAGACCGATGACGGGGAGCAGCGTCACCGGATCGAGAAGCTACGCCCTGCGATCGCCAACCCGCCTGCCCAGCGTGGCGATTATGGGTATCCTCCAGATGTTTGCCCTAAGTGGCGAACACCTAGAGAGGCCTATGTCCAGCAGTGGACTGCAATAGGCTGATGATGATGATGTACATTTTAATATCTCTTGTATACTTGGCTAGTCTTTCTTCTTCTTCTGATTCCTGAGAACCCATCTGATGTTAAACGGTTACAGCGGCTCATACACTCTGCAATGCCAGGTTCACAGCTAAGCTACTGCGTACCGAGAAGAAAGATCACTCTTTGCTACGTTTGAAGAAAACTCGTAGCAATCAACGTTTTCGACCACATTTGAAGAAGGACAAACCGTAGCAACCCGGAATCACCGCGGGAACTCATTCCAGCGCTTGCACGTACGCGTAAAAAGCGATTAACCAAAAAACGTTAGCTTAAACCTCGCCAGCCGCCCCAAATCCCCCACCGCAAGACAAACACGACATCGGCTAATACACGCGACAACCCACCGGCCACTATCAATCACCCACATTTGCCCTCACCTAACCCTTCTCGTGTCCATCAAATCATTTATAACCGGGATCCGCTATCTACTTGATATGTCTTATTTATTGTCAAAACGCCAACTTCGCCCGAGTGAAGACTATTTGTCATTGACGAAGCTTAGTCGCGATCCTTTTCACAAACTAACCCTTAGGGTATTGGGACGAATATGTCCGTATGTAAATGTGTGACGGTTTATCTTGCGAAGGTCGCGGGGGGTTTGTTTGGGGTACGGTTTTGGGTGGTTTTTTTAGATGTAAAAATAGGTATTGTTTGCGACGATACCGTTAAGAGGTCTTGTAGGCTGAATTAAGGTGACAAATTCACATTGTGTAATTAAGAAATCTCAAGCCTTCCGTAAGTGATACTTGACATTGAAGGGTGTTGTTGAAAATAATCTTAACTAATATTATAAAGCTGAAGAGTTTGTTTGTTTGTTTGAACGCGCTAATCTCAGGAACTACTGGTCCGAATTGAAAAATTCTTTTTGTGTTGAATAGACCATTTATCGAGGAAGGCTTTAGGCTATATAACATCACGGTGCAATTATGAGGAGCGAAGAAATAATGGAAAATGTAAAAAAAAAAACGGGGAAATATAACTATTCCACGCGGACGAAGTCGCGAGCGCAGCTAGTCATTAATAATTACAACATACATAGTTTTCCACATGCTTTAGTTAAATAATTTTTGACTTGATGTTAACTAATCTCTTAAAAAGAGAAAATTTTGTAGTATCTTTCTTACAGAATGGGCTACCCCATTCTGTAAGAAAGATACTTATAGTTCACTTATAGTTCATTCGCGTTAAGAAAATAGTGACTCATCACCGACTGCCGGCCGCCTAGCCAATTAAAACGCTAGAAATTATAATTCTAAAATAGGATATATTTATTGAAAATGAAAATAAAAAATATTTTATTGGAACCAATACAAATTGTTACAAATAAAAGACGTACGATAACAGACGTATTAGTTAGGGAAACTGTGTTACAGCTATTAACGCTCACCTTCAGATCATTGAAAAGTACAGCGTTCCACATAAACATGAACAAGAAACACTAAGATATATGAAATTTTTACATTACAAAATTATTAAGAATAGTCCAGTCATTATAGTAAGTTCACCTCGGAATTCGAGATACCCAGCTGTAATTCTGTAAATACTTGTATATTGACACCCTAAAAGTTGTCTCAAAACCTACATATGGTAGGGTGTGCGCAACTATTAAATTTCGAGGTCAAAGTTCACAAAAATCGGTTTTTTGCGCTTTTTTTATAAATATCTCATTTTCTATGGGGTTTTTGCTATTTGTATTTATTATCAATATTGTAGATTACAAAATTCTCTACAAATTTTGTTTAATACATTTTTTCATACGGTGAACCGTTTTCGAGATAGAGGGCGGAGAGCGCGCGGTCACAGCATCACTTCAGGTCAACCGGTGCGCCAAATATACTTGATGAACGATCGATAAATTCGATAAATATTTGTCAATTTGTGTCTTCATTATCGTCTTCAACGACATTTGTCTCAAGTTCTCCCATGATTTCGGGGTCAAAAGTTCCATCTTCATTAATGTCGCTCTGATATGCTAGGGCATTGAGACAAGCTTGCCCATTACATTGGCCACAAGATAAAGAGCATTGCAAGCCCGCTTTCCTGCATCCGCATCGCGAACCACAACCACTCCTGCAGTTACAGCAAATGGTATTTAGCAAATGTTCTGGAGCAGGTGGTAAAATTGTCATGATAGGCTCCAGAAAATCATTTCGCATTGCCCAACCCCATACCTGGGGTTCATCAAGTATATATGGCGCGTTTTTGACCAGAAGCACCGGTTGACCTGAAGTGATGCTGTGACCGCGCGCTCTCCGCCCTCTATCTCGAAAACGGTTCACCGTATGAAAAAATTTATTAAACAAAATTTGTAGAGAATTTTGTATTCTACAATATTGATAATAAATACAAATAGCAAAAACCCCATAGAAAATAAGATATTTACAAAAAAAGTGCAAAAAGCCGATTTTTGTGAACTTTGACCTCGAAATTTAATAGTTGCGCACACCCTACCATATGTAGGTTTTGAGACAACTTTTAGGGTGTCAATATACAAGTATTTACAGAATTACAGCTGGGTATCTCGAATTCCGAGATTCTTGCCTAATTTAAGCTTAAATGACTGGACTAGAAGGGAAAAACCTACTATGTACAGAATATTTGTGTGTGTGTGCGTGTGTGTGTATGAGTGTGTGATTGAGTGCGTATGTCTGGGTGTTTTGTTTTACCATTTTGTTATGCTTTTAGCTTTTTTAATATTTATTATTATATGATGTGGGCTGATGATGATGAATGTCCAGCAGTGGACTGATGTGGGGTGATGATGATTACATTAATTAATAAGTAAGTATATTTTTTAAGGGAGCCTCGGTATCATTATATGACAGGCTCAGCAACCATTCCTAAATAAGCATCTTAACTTTTTTTGAGAGGACATAGGCCTCTCCCTCTGTTCGCCACTTTGATCGATCTTGGGCTTCACAGCTAATATATAATAAGTCATCTTCACATATAGATAGCACGGTATTCCTTATAAGCCCATTTCCGGTCTAAGCCCCATTCTAAAAGCCTAATAGCACGCGTCACACATCGAACGGCGAGCTCAAATCTCAGCATTTCCGCCATATATTATTCATGTAACTCGTATTTGGGTAAGGGCGTTAATACATGTTGACTTATTGGTCCCATCTCTCATATGGACCCTTGGTAGGCTGTCCTTTTACATTTCGGGCCGGAATTGAAAATTTGCCCGGTACTTTGAAGGATTAGAAAGGGGATGGGTTTGTTCAATAAAAAGTTGATCAGGATTATGTATTGTGTGTTATAAGTGTGTCTGTCACGTTTGTTTTTAGGGTTCCGTAGCCAAAATGGCAAAAACGGGACCCTTATAGATTCGTCATGTCTGTCTGTCTGTCTGTCTGTCTGTCTGTCTGTCTGTCTGTCTGTCTGTCTGTCTGTCTGTCCGTCCGTATGTCACAGCCAGTTTATTCCGAAACTATAAGAGCTACATTATTGAAATTTGGTACGTAGATGTATTCTGTGAACCGCATTAAGATTTTAAAATAAAATCAGAAAAAAATCCAAAATTTTTGGGGTTCCCCATACATAGAACTGAAACTGAAAATTTTTTTTTTCATCGAACCTAAACGTGTGGGGTATCTATGGATAGGTATTTGAAAATGATGTTGAGATTACTAACATCATTTTTTTCTAAACTGAATAGTTTGCGCGAGAGACTCTTCCAAAGTGGTAAAATGAGTGTCCCCCCCCCCCGTAATTTCTAAAATATGGGCATGATAAAACTGAAAAAAATATATCATGTGTATCACTATGAAAACTACTAACGAAATTTAGTTTGAATGAAATCTAGGCAGTAGTTTTTTTTAAACGTCATAAATCAAATTACCTAATTTTTTAATTTAATTAACTCCAATATAATAAAACGTAAAGAAAAACATTTATTTAGCTGTATAGTGGTACGGAACCCTACGTGCGAGAGTCCGACTCGCACTTGGCCGGTTTTTTGATTACGAATAGTGTCCAAAGACATATATATAAGGTCTCGGTTAAAATTGATAAATATTTTATTGAACGTAATGATTACAGAAGGACAGATAACTTAGTTAATTGGGTACAATTTATGCGGTCTTTATCGATCATATCATCAGCATATCGCAGTCCACTGCTGGACATAGGCCACTCCAGTTGTTCGTCACTTTGGGCAAACACCTGGAGGCTTTTTCCATAATCGCCACGCTGGGCGGGCGGGTTGGGTATCACAGGGCGTAGCTTCTCGCTCCGGTGACACTGCTGCCCGTCATCGGCCTGTGGTATTTAGCTAAGCCTTCAGCCGTGATGGTTATACCGCCAACAGGTCGGTTGCCAGAGCCTCGCCTGTTGTTTGGCAGGATGCACCACGGGCAGGTGAGGGTGACTTGGAGCAATACTTGTAGTTGAATTATTCTCCTAAGAAGTCAATTTCTGCCCCAATGTTAAGAAGCATTGTGAAAAGAGCGTACCTCTTTCTTAAAGGCCGGTAGCGCAGCTGTAACTCCTGATGTTGCAGATGTACATGGGCGGCGGTTATCACTTACCATCAGGTGAGCCGTCTGCTCGTATGCCCCTATTTTATAAAAAAAATGTTGTTACGGTCGTGTCGGACTAATCGCTATAACGTGTAGTGAAGGATAAGAAAACTCTTTTCTTCTCTCCTAATGGAAAGGTAAAGAGAAGCCACGAATACAATACGAAAACAAATCAATCCATTGTCAGCCACTGCCACCGCCATGCCGACCTGATAAGCTCTAGCTATACAACCTCAGATCCCCAAACACGACCGAAGTCTCGTTCTAGGAGTTCCGCCAGGAAGACTGGACGAGAATCTAAAATCTTAAGATTTAACCCAAGACCAGGCACCCACGACATGTCACACTAGATGCGCCTTTTAGTTCCAAACTAAGCCGAAGCTAGTACTATAGATCTAAGTAGTACCCAACTGGTACCTAATAAACTTCGTAGATTAAGAAGAAAATAAAGAAAAGAAATACCCAGACCAACCAACCAAACCGAACCGCGTCCATGATAATTATAATTGGTAATTGTAAATGGTTACTGCGACACAAGCATTGTGCTTAGTGCAGAGCCGCTAGATATTAAGTTCACCAGATTGTAAAATGGAAATAAAGTTTATTATTATTATTTATTTTTTTGAAAACCTTAGTTTTTCTCAGCACCTTACGGCCGAGCTGGAATACTGAAATCCACGGGCCTCGGCCAAGTGTATCTCAGATGGATTCGTTTATTATTATTATAACACAAACAGACATGTTCCCACAAATGTTTGTACAAATGCTGGGATCGAACGCCAATTCGAACACTATTTGAGAGATTTGTTGTTACCTATAGCGACGCATGTACAAAAAAACCAAATTACCCACAAAACAAAAGACGGCGAACACTGAACTCTCCGTACTCAAACCGATGATACGTCCTCATAACATCTGACAATATCAGGAGGGGACATAAATAACTCGGTTCGAGCGGCAAAAGGCATCAGTCCCGCGATTTGCATAAGGGGTGAAATGTAACGATAATTTATGATAGAGAGTGATCGCCCGATGGTATTACTATGTCCGTGCGACATTGGCTAATGTTGTTATTTGTTATTGTAATGTTGGCAATAATGGAACGTGTTTCGGTCTTGCCGTGAGTGGGATTAAGGCACTGTTTATAAGTCCTGCCTCTGCATCAGAACTTGCATGTGTTTCATTATATAATTCAAATGAAGATTCTGATTTGGACACAATTGATCAACTTAATTGATCAAAAATTCGCAGCGGTTAAAGAGGTTAGTGAAAAGGTTTACCTCTGTAGGTTATAATCGAAAAAAGTACATTAGAGAGCGACATAATATCATCTCTTTGCTCTAAGCCATCCTCACCTGTCAGTGGTGCATCCTGCCAAATAACAAACGTGGAACTGGCAATTGACTGCTGACGGTATAGCTATCACGATATAAAGACGTCTTGTGATCGCCAACCCGCCTGCCCAGCGTGACGATTATAAGTAAAGCCTTAGATCATAATAATAAATAACCCAAGACATGCCACGCTGGGCCACACAGCGCCACCTAGCCCCAAACTAAGCCAAAGCTTGTACTATGGGTACCTACTAGACAACTGATAAACTTACTTAGATACATTTTTTTTTGTAAATAAATACATTTTTATACATAGAAAACACCCAGACCAATACAAACAGACATGTTCATGAAAACAAATGTTTGTACTGTGCGGGAATCGAACCCACAACCCTTGGCTCAGAGGGCAGAGGTCACCAAATGAGCCATCGAGCTAATCAAAAAGATGTTTGATCAATGTGGCGAAAAAATGGAGAGACCTATGTCCAGCAGTGGACTGCGATAGGCTGATGATGATGATGAATATTAGGTACTTATGTATTTCACGAACACACAACAAACCCGGATTAATTCAGAAACGTTGACCGCGCAGCCAATTACCGGTTCATTTTTCTTACGCAAATCCTCCCTGACGCCGGCCGGGTAAGGGTTGGTTGACAAACGAGCGCCGGATAACCGGGTCGCAGATACCCCGGATTGATGGATAGTGGTCAAGTTTTAGTTTAGCCGTTTGATGCGAACGTTGATAGATGATTTTTGGTGCTAAACTATCTTGGAATGGCTTAGGGAACTTGTATGTTGCAAAGTTTCTGTGCATATGTTACTGTAAAAGCTCGAACTATGGTAAATCTTAAGATTTAAGTGTAAGTCTTAGGATTTACCGACATGAGTTGGTAAATGTAAGTATTTCTGAAAATACGACGATATTTTCAAACCTTTACCATTCGAATTTAGTAAATGCTAGGTTTTACCACTGTCAGCTGGTAGATGTTGGTTTTAAGAATAAAACAACGAGAAACTCTTAATAATTATTATTTACTTTCTTAATAGTAGATATTAAAGAGGTATCTTTGGCTGGTTCAGTAGCTCACTTGGTAGTGATAATGAAAACTACTATAATGAAAAGTCAAAGCGCTTTGTGTGAGTTTTTGGAACCTACACCAGGGGCAGATGGAATTGAATACAGGCTATAGTTACATAATATAGTTTGCAAAAGTAGGTGATACGACAGAGAACCAAAGTTATTGAAAAATCTCACGAGATTATCGTAAAAGTAGAAGTGATGGCCATATCTATCAGTCACAGAACCGATAACCGTTGAGGTAAACGCGTTCAAGAGTGAATACCGCATCTCGGCAAACTTAGTGTAGGATGCCCTCAGGCCAGGTTTTTTTTTTCCATAGTAGCTTGACATAATGGCTTCCCTACGCCTGATGGAAAGCGAAAGAAAGCCCAAGTCGCTGTGACAACTGGCAAGTAACTGGTTAGTTACCTGTCAGTTGCCACTGCCATGCCGGCCCAACCCTAACCCCCCACGAGCTCCGGAGACCCAAGGTGGAGTAGAGGAGGCAATTTGCGTAAGATATCATCCAACTCCTGCCAGCGGAGTTGGATGCAAGAACCTAGAATCGTCTGCAGCTAGTTTCGATATCCTATGATTAACGGTCGTTTGGAAGAAAATGCTTAGAGCGATAAGACTGGCTACATTTTTCAACAAATATATATACATATTCTTAGTCTGCAATATAGTATAAATTTTATTCGTTAAAGACAAAGATGACATTCTAAACATTTCTTTTCACAACGTAACCCCCCAAAAAAACAATAAAATAAATACCTACCACCCTATTTCACAAACATCGAAGGGGTACTATTCCGAAAATCCTCGACACCACTCTGTATTAACTCTATTGAAGATTTATATGAACAAACGCTTCGCAATTCCAAGGAAATAGTAGCAATACCATATCTTGCGATATTTTTGCATACCTAAGGGGAGAAAAATATTTATTGCATCACAACCAAAGCTTCCAGAGCTCTCGCACAAACTGGATTCTACTAAAAAGTAGGTCAAGATATAATGGACATTCTGGAGTAGTCTTACGGAGTGTAGTATTATGACATAAATCATAATATTGGAATATTTCCGTCGGCTCGTATGCAGATGTGTGCGCGCACCGGGTTATTGAAACTATGACGAATGATGCGGTCCATAAAGTATAAGCTTTTGGTTTATAGTCGGCTTTGTATGGGATTTGATGGATGCGATTTATTGCATAGACTTAAATATATGTATTTTTGTGCCAATCCAAGCTTGATGGAGAGAGAGAAAAAAAAACAATATACGGTCGAATTGAGAAATCTTCCTCCTTTTTTGAAGTCGGTTTTTTTTAATTTTTTTTTTATAGTGGCTCGACATAATGGCTTCCCTACGCCTGATGGAAAGCGAAAGAGAGGCCCAAGTCGCTGTGACAACTGGCAAGTAACTGGTCAGTTACCTGTCAGTTGCCACTGCCATGCCGGCCCAACCCTAACCCTCCACGAGCTCCGGACACCTTACTCACCAGCAGAAACACGACCCGAAGGTCATTTGGCTGCGGTATTTTATAGGGTGGAGGTCCTTCCCCGGACGGGCAGCTCAATTCAAGCGAAGATTCGCTATGCCCTACCTCTTCGCTTTGCTATGCTATGCTATGGCAACTGACAGGTAACTGACCAGTTACTTGCCAGTTGTCACAGCGACTTGGGCCTCTCTTTCGCTTTCCATCAGGCGTAGGGAAGCCATTATGTCGAGCTATTATAAATAAAAGGACCGTACCGCATAAGTTACCAGAATTGATCACTTGTCACCGCCATACCGACTTGTAATTCAGAGCTTCATCATCATCAGCTTATAGCGATCCACTGCGGGACATAGACCTCTCCAGTTCTTTACCACTTTGGGCAAACATCTGACATAATTGCCATGCTGGGCAGGTGGGTTGGCAATGGCAGGGCGCTCAACGCTCCGGTGACGCTTCTGCAAGTCATCGGCCTATGGTATTCAGCTACGCCTTCAATCGTGATGATTAATACCAAAAACTCTCTTTATTTCATTTTGCCAACAAAAAACTTAGCCTATTAATATTAAAATGGCATTATTGTGGAAAGATTAGTCATATTTCTATGAGTATTTCTCCCCTTCCACAAAATTATCCGATAAAACCGAACGCAAACAGATGTCGAACATCGTAAAATAACGAAAGCAGCAGAAGTATTGTAAGACAAACCGAAGTGTAAGGCAAGTGTGAAATCAAGCGTTTAATTGGGCCAAATATTGGCAGACGGCTTCGCACAAAGAAAACAGTGGGGGCGATTGTCTTAGGGAAATCGGGCCGGTAAAATGGCGCTGTAACAAAATTTGAGGTGAAATTTCGGAAAAATCTCCTAAAGGTTTACAATGACAAATCTGCTGCACAGTTCATTGAAATTGTAAAACTTTAGTTTCCAAATCAAAACAGTATCCAAAAGACAATGTAATTATTTTAAAGTCATCATAAAATATGAAATCGAATTTCGCAAGAAGAAGGCATAATTGAAAAAGAGTTAGAAAAGTTTGCATTTCTTTACTCAACAAGTCATTTTGAGTTTGTTGAGACTATTAAATATGATAATATTTTTTTGAGTATGGAAGTAAGACTTGACTTCTTTGATTTGAGACTCGAGTAATTAATGGATCACTAGAGATGATTCATAA
Organism: Conogethes punctiferalis; assembly: GCA_031163375.1. Lineage (NCBI taxonomy): Eukaryota > Metazoa > Arthropoda > Insecta > Lepidoptera > Crambidae > Conogethes > Conogethes punctiferalis. The sequence continues at coordinate 1,011,803 of CM062097.1, read as the reverse complement.
TTTCACCTTAGTCAGTCTCTACTAAAGACTCAAGTCACGAGTTCTTAAAGTTTTAAAAAGACTCTCTTAGACTTAAGCCGAGACTCATGCTTGAGTCTTGTAAAGAACTAAGTCTCCAAAAGTAACTTATCCTCCATTACATATTTGACGACCACATTGGGCCAATGGTAGTGAGCGCGGCTGTCACACCGGAACACTGTGATCGCGGGTTCGACTTCCCCATAATACAAACGTTTGTGTATGATCATGTCTGTTTGTATTGGTCTGGGTGTTTGCTATAATATAATACTCGTATGTGTTTATTTCCACAAAAATATCTAAGTAACTTTATGAGTTGTCCAGTATCCAAAGTACAAGCTTCGCCTTCGTTTGGGACTAGATGGCGCTGTGTAGCCCAGTAATGCTATGAGACTTCAGACTCAAGTCCCTTACAACATAAGCGCCATTTTACAGCCCCCGCAAAACAAATGGCCCCGTTAGGTGCGTTACAGATTATCGACGCTACGCTCTCGTGTTCTCAGACGTTTGCTCAATAACTCCGCTCGTGTGTTCTCGGCACACACTTAAATTAGCTCTACACTTTCTGAACGATTGTTTGGCTACACTGTGATCTGTGTGGTTTTTATGTTAGGGGGTGAAACCGGGAATAAAGTTAGCACAGTGGTGAACGGTTAAAACATATGGTGACGGATAAATTACAGACGGATGACTTCGATCGCGTTTCAGGGTCAGTCGATGTACAGAGCTATCTTACAGACGAATGTGACGATGAGGGATGTAAGGGAGCGGCCTATCGTCTTTTCGTTCCAAGCCAACCTGGCGAGCCTGGAGGCCAAACAAACGAGGCGCTGGCAACCGACTGGTGGCGGTATAACCATCATAATTGAAGGCGTAGTTAAATACCACAGACCGATGACGGGCAGCAGCGTCATCGGAGCGAGAAGCTACGCCCTGCGATCGCCAACCCGCCTGCCCAGCGTGGCGATTATGGGTATATCCTCCAGATGTTTGTCCTAAGTGGTGAATACCTGGGGAGGCCTATGTCCAGCAGTGGACTGCAATAGGCTGATGATGATGATGACGATGAGGCAACAAATAAGTCTTGGTTCCATTGACACAGTAACTTGGGCTCAAATGCATAGTCAGTCAGATAAAGAAATCCTAAATTATATAAAATAGGTAAACCAAAATAATCCACGCCGGGCACACAGTCCCAAACTAAGCCAAAGGCTTGTACTATGGGAACTAGATCAATACAAAAGACATGTGCTCGGTAGAAGAGTGTCCTGTTCAAAAATCTTGTATATCGTGGACGTAATGGATAAATGATAAAGCTTCTACGACCAATTTAATTCTATCAACCACTCACAAAAATAAAATTACATACAAAGCAACCTCAAATTACTTTCAAGAGGGAATCGCTTCTTATCGATCAAACCAGAGAAGCATACATCAGCCGAATATATCGCAAATATGTACGTTATTTATTAGGTGAGAAATACTTTGATAAATCACCACCTCGCGGGGTACAAAATGCACCCCCCTAGAAGGGTTACAATTGTTCCGTGGGTGCGAATCATATTTCGTCGTCGGATTTTTTGTTGGCGTAATTCCGTTTGAGGAATAGGTTATGTTTGATGAAGATTGCACCGGCATTGTTGTGTGAAAATGTGAAGTAATTAGTTTGACTTATTATGGGAGATTTAGAATATGATCACCCCATCTCATCCCGAGGGTGTCGTTGAAGACGACTAAAGGCAGGAGTATCAGGAAACGGGTAGCAGCATTTTTCTGGGCAAATAAATCCTACTGCGGTCCCTAGTCCCTACCCGCCTGCCAAGCGTGGTGACTAAGGAAAATTTGGGGGACGGAGGATTTGTCTTCCAATTGGGAGAGGCCTATGTCCAGCAGTGGACTGATGTGGGCTGATGATGATGATAATGAGGATTTGTTGCCATGAAATCTATGTTGTTAGACACTTATTTTCAGCACTGGACGTTTACAGGTTTATGTAGGCTGAATTCGGTTGCAAAACAATATCTACTTTTTTTATGATACATGATATGCGTTGCCGGCCCTTGAGAAATCTATAGGCTCGCTTTTTGAAGGTCCCTAAGTCATATCCACTCGAAAAAATTGCAGCCGGAAGCTGATGAACTTAAGTACCTATACTATTTGGATTTAGAAGAACTTTCTTCACTACATAGTATAAAACTAGCTGTGCCGGCGGCGTCCCACGCGTGGATATCGGGTTTTGAAAATAACGAACTTCCATAAAATAGTAAGTTTTTTAAGTTAGACCTCTAGCAATACATTGGTGAAAGCCGCATTCAATTCCATGCAGTAGTTTTTGCGTGATGCGCAATTTTACATTGAGTTAAAAATTTCTCCCGTTTTCTCACCACTTCCCGTCACTGCTCTGCTCCTATTGATTGTAGCGTGATGAAAAGTATACTATAACCTGCCCAGGAGTATGAACAGTAATCGTACCAAGTTTCGTTAAAATCCGTCCTGTAGTTTTTTTTCTATAACGAACAGACAGACAGACAAAAATTTTACTGATTGCAGTTTTGGTATCAGTATCGATCACTAATCACCCCCTGATAGTTATTTTTAAAATATATTCCATGTATAGAATTGACTTCTCTACAGATTTATTATAAGTTTAAAGATGAATCCGAATGATGAATCTGGTGGGTCGCTAGTTTTGCAATAAGATGGGGTAATCCTCTTCCAACGGGAACCGCACTGACACCAGCTCTTGTCAATAATGTGTTATTATGCGTTAAATAAAAAAAAATCCATTCTGCACAACACGGCACACACAAGAATAAGACAAACGTCTTAAGAATCAGTACAACGCAAACAAAACAAACGTAATTAGAGCTGCGAATCCGAACGGGGGTCTAATAAAACAACCCAATATCACCCAATACGGATGATAAAACATTCGGCTACAGTGCTGGGGTGCGGTTGGCCCGTGGAGACGACAGGGAGGGGGGGACCTCCAAGAATAAATGCCCCGCATAAAGGCGGGAGTGCTAGAGAATGTACGTGAGCATTCTTAGCACCCCATATGTGAGGAAGTGTATAGAGATGATAGTACCACCGACGGTGTTGCGTTTACGGATTTTTTTTCTTTTTTTTTACAACATCACATACATTGCTCCGATCCCAAAGTAAGTAGCTTCTTTCATTTCTAACTTTTCAAATTTTAAAATTTTCTTTCTAACATTTCTAACTATCCTGTACCTAAAGGTTGTCTGTAAGAGATCGCTTAAAGAATCTGTCATAACAACAAACGAACAAGACTATACAAAAAATCCTCAAAGTAATCTGACTGGTTCGGTGGCTCAATTGGTAGTGACCCCTGCCTTCTGAACCGAGAGTCGTGGGTTCGATTCCCACCCGGGACAAACATTTGTGTGATGAACACTTGTGTTTGTTCCGTGTCTGGGTGTTTATAATTTGTATGTAAGTATTTATTTGTGGTACCTTCGTTGTTCTGATACCCATAACACAAGTGCTTAAGCTACTTACTTTGGGATCGGAGCAATGTATGTGATGTTGTCTGATATTTATTTATCCACTATATAAAAATAAGTCGGGTTTTCCTCCCTGACGCTATAACTCCAGAACACACGAACCGATTTCCACGGTTTTGCATTTGTTGGAAAGGTTTCGGGCTCCGTGAGGTCTATAGCAAAGAAAATTCAGGAAAAAGAAGCCATCTGGTGGCGAAATGGAGTTCGCCGGGTTTGCTAGTTATTCATATTTATTATTTATTTGCTCTACGGCGGTTGCATCCCCTCCATACAAATCCCCAACACTCGTCTACAATAGCACCACCCCACTCGCGTATCGCATTATATCATTTATAAACAAAATGTGTTAAAATAAATCGCGACGTTGCCAGCCGCGATACGGGCTTAATGCCGCGATGTACGCACATACCGATGAATTGTGGTTCCTAACAAGAAAATGGAAATCTTCCTTTGAATGTATAGATAGGGTTTTGTGAGACGCCAAGCCAAACGAACAATGGGACAATTTGGTTATTTCTGTACGTAATTATGGGTTTTCTTCTTCGCCCTAACGTTTTCCCGGCCTAGTGTCAGAGACCGCATTCCTAAAACATATTATTTATGTGGGGTCGAGGGTTGGAATAAAAGGAATTTTTCGCGTTATTCTTGTTTTATTTAAACTCCTTAAAATTTTTACACTTCACAGTCGTCGTCTTAGCGGTACAGATCGTGTTCGCGGCCATTCGTCTTCCTTCTCCCTCCCTCATATAGTCCTCTTACTCACTCACCAGTCATTCATACATTCACTCGTTACATTCACCATTCTCACTCATTCGTCCAGAAATCAATCCCACATTCGGCCATCCTGCGTAATGTCTGTCCTCAGACATCCATGCATCATCGTCATCACCCAAACACAAACATATCTCTCATGCGTCATCACAAATAATAGTCCATAACTCAAATCATCATTAACCTCATACATCATCATCATTCACACAACTCTTGTCACTCTAAAACAAAAGTAAAACAATCTGAAGGTATTCTTAACATAAAATAAGTAAGATAACACTGGTTTTACAGGCTATAAGTACATAGTTTCATCTTTAAACTTATTAAACAGTTAACAATTCTAGGTAGGTACACAACATAGGTAGGTAAATCATTATTAAACAGTTAAATATTCTAGGTAGATACACAACATAGCTAGGTAAATCATTATTAAACAGTTAACAATCTACGTAGGTACACAACATAGTTAGGTAGATCATCATATGGTTTAGACATCCATTAAAAGGTAATATCCATAGAAACAACTTAATCAGCACAGATACATATAAGCTAACATACCTACTAAACAAACAAATTGTGCAATATGTAACATTTCCATCTAGTGGCACATAGGAACAATATCAACATACTAGGTATTGGACATTTATTTCAGAACAATGAGTTATATTTGTTTGATCAATGAGTCTCACAAATAAATATCCACTCTTTCATCATTCTTTTACACTACATAAACAGAAATAAAAAAAAAATAAAACATACACACCCTCCTACTTTTATTCTGGCCAACCCTTCATATGGTCTGCAGAGGTAGAGGTCTTATTCGGACCTTCAGTAGATAAGTCAACTTTCTCCACTTCATACCTGTCATTACGCTTGACCTTAGCAACTCTATATGGTCCCAAATATTTTGGCTTCAGTTTCAGACCAGGGCCGAATTGTGTGCGTTTTATAGCAACAATATCTCCTTTTTGGTACTTCCTGCTTTCCTTTCTATTTTTGTCAAAATTTCTTCTGTTTTCCTCTTGCACATCAAATATCTGTCGTTTTGCTAAAATTCTAAGTTCTTCTCTGTTGTCTAAAAAGGTTTTAATTTCTTCATGCTTTAATAATTCCAATATTTCAATATCTTCTTTTCTATTCATCTTGGTGCCCATCAGTAGTTCAAATGGCGTTGTATTTATGCTTCGTTGGTAAGTACTATTCAGTGCGCGTTGAACTCTCCCGACTTGCTTGTACCAAAGTGTAGGTTCTTCAATTGACATCTTGGTAAATACTGAAATTAAAACTCGGTGTATCCTCTCTACTTGGCCATTACTACGTGGAACTCCTGTTGTGATAGTAATATGGTTGATATTTTCAGCTTTACAATATTCGGTGAACTCATTGCTGGTGAAAGCAGTTCCTTTGTCCGTGATAATTCTTTTTGGGTTTCCAAATATTTGTTGATGAACTCTCATCTTATCAACTGTTTCCCTTGCCGTAGTGGATTTAGTTGGAAATAACCATACAAACTTCGTAAAAGCGTCTACAACTGTCAAAATATGATTATATTGCTTCTTCGTCTCTGTCAGTGGGCCAATATGATCACAGTGTAATGTACTCAAAGGTAGTTCTTCCTTTTCAATGGGATTCAAGAAACCTTCCTGTTTCCCCGCTTTCCTCGAAGCTAACAAGCATGGTATGCATGTTGAAATAAAGTCTTCTACTTTTCTTCCTAATGTTGAAATGTAATAATCTTTACTAATCAGTTCCAATGTTTTTTTCTTGGAAAAATGACCATTATCATGAGCTCTCTTTATAATTTCAAATTCCATTTTTGTAGGTATAACAAGTTGTTGCTCTGGCCCTTTGTACAACAAATTCTGGTATAGGTAATAGTCATTATAACACTCTCCGTCTTTCAAAATTTTCATTATTGCTCTAAGGCCTTCATCTGTTTCTTGAGCACGTCGTATTTCATCATGGAGCTTAGTTGTCGTCATTGCAATATATGGGTTTCTGCTTAAGGCGTCTACATGCTTCATTTTCTCACCTCTGCGGTGTTCTACAGTGAAGTCGTAATCTTGTAGTAACAATATCCATCTTGCTACTCTTGTTGACATAGACAAATCCTTTTTCTTAAGGGTCATCTCAAAAGCTTTGCAATCTGTTACTATTTTGAAATGTTTTCCAAAAAGATAGTGTCTGAACTTCTTCACGTCGTCGATGAATATTAAAACAATACCTTGTGCGATCAAGTCTCTGAAAATAATAGTGATAAATCTTGTAAACACCTTTGGACATGTACTCAAACCAAATGGGGCATACAAAAATTCATATTGTCCCGTCATTGTTACAAAGGATGTATACTTCACGGAGTCCTCATGTACTCGCAAATGGAAAAATGCTTTTTTTAAATCTAAAATACTAAATACCTTAGCTGTAGCCAACTTGTCAATATGGTCATCAATGATAGGCAGAGGAAATTCATCCTTCCCCACCTTCGTGTTTATACGTCTGTAATCCACACATATTCTTATACTGTCATCTTTTTTCTTAACCAAAACTAATGGACTTGCATATTCAGAGTAACTCACCCGTATGATTCCGTCTTGTAACCATTCATTTATTTGCTTATCCACATCATCTTGTTCCTTGGGCGAAAGGCGTCGAGGTCGCTGCGCAACTGGTATGTCATCCTTCATAATGATCTTCAACTCAATGGGAGCTTCCTTGGTTTGACATGGTATGTAGTTCTCCACCAACTGCAAGACCTCTTCTTTCACAGCTGGGTTGGTAATATGACCTACACAATCAGAAACACATGCTACACAGTTCACATAGGATAACCATTCATCCGTCGGATTCACCCATACAGATCCATCTTTCATCACAGTGACCACCTTTTGTAAAAACTCATTGCCCACAATTAACTCGTATGGAATACTATGATTAGGCACAATATGAAACACAACATTGTCATATACAATACCATCTATGCGTAAAGAAGTAGTATAAGTACCTAATGATTTAATTTTCGCATAACCTAAACCCGACATAGTAATCTTTATGTTTACGTTGTAATTTGCAAGACCTAATGCACTAAAACATTGTTCCGACATAAGACACACGTCACTTCCCGAATCGAATAACGATAATACACTTTTATTGTTTATTTCTACGTATTTCAGCGGTCGTTTTGCTTCTTGAAATGTATTTCGTACTTTGTTTACATCGGAGCTGTCAAAATGCCGGTCACGTTCATCGATCCCATCGATCTCGTTCAAGTCTGAAGTTCGCGTCAAACAATCCAATAAGCGGCCGGTACGCGTCGGTAAAATAGTAGCTTCTCCATACAAAGAGGCGCCATCTACATCGTGTTGAGTCGAGTTGAAGCAAACTTGTTTCGAGCTAAGTTCACGTCGTTGCTCTCGTTCATTGCTCCGTGTTCGTTCCACTCGCTCGTTCAACATGGAGTTCGGTCTTCTCGAAGTATAATCAGCCATCTTGGATGCTTGTCCCGCCGATGCTTGCACTTTGCACTCTGCTGACACATGCCCGAACTGATTGCACTTAAAACATTTACGGCCTTGTGTTTTATGAGGACACATAGCCGAAATATGATTCCTTTCACCACAGCTGTAACATCTTAGTTGTGCTGCTTCAGCTGCATGCGATCTTGATGCCCTTGTACAATCACCGCTGCCTGTTTTTGCCAGTGCTTGCCGTGTCTGTGTTTTCATTTTGGATGCAATAGCTTCGTAGATCTTTAACTTGGCTTTTAGGTCGTCGTAAGTGCGTACGCCGTGCAGCATCATTTTATTTATTTCTGTGTCTTCTATACCTTGAACTATATATTTAATTGTTACATAGTCCGGTAATTTTCCCCGCTTACCTAGGGCTTTCATTGTGAGCATGTAATCAAAACATGATTCATGACGTCCTTTTCGTCGTGCGGTCAGCATTTCATGGATTGCTTTGGCGTCCAACCCGTCACCAAATTCTTTAGCAATTGCCGCTTGCAGTTCTTCCCAGCTCTTGTAGGTTTTTTCGCTGCGCATCCATAGGGCTGCCGTGCCTCTGAGTGAGCGTCTAGCCACTAGGAGCTTCTGCGTCGGTGTCCAGTGAAATATTTCTCCATTTTCCTCTATGTCTTGTATCCAGGACGTTACAGATTGTTCGTCATTTCCAGAGAACTTTGGAATTAGGTCCTCAGCTAGATGCAGCATGCCACCACCACGTGCGGATCCCCCGTCGTCATCGTCGTTATCGTAAGAATCCTGATGCTTACTGCCTCGTCTGTCGTTCCTACCCATCGTTGCTCCGTGCAGGCGTTTCGTCGTGTAGCCGTATTCCTCTGGATCGTCGTTACCCCCTTGATTGTTCACCACTTTTCGTCGTAAGCCCGCGTGCACCGCCACGTGCTTGTCGTCGTCCGTCGTAATTCCACAATTCCACCTCGATCCCGGACGAGCCCCCAAAAGATGTGGGGTCGAGGGTTGGAATAAAAGGAATTTTTCGCGTTATTCTTGTTTTATTTAAACTCCTTAAAATTTTTACACTTCACAGTCGTCGTCTTAGCGGTACAGATCGTGTTCGCGGCCATTCGTCTTCCTTCTCCCTCCCTCATATAGTCCTCTTACTCACTCACCAGTCATTCATACATTCACTCGTTACATTCACCATTCTCACTCATTCGTCCAGAAATCAATCCCACATTTATTTATTAAATCTTTATTGCACAATAAAAAAATAAAGTACAAAAGGCGAACTTAATGCCGCGTAGGCATTCTGTAGCAGTCAATCTTTAGGCTAAGCAGAAACAATTAAGTGGGTAGTGTGCTGCAAAATTGACAAACAAACATACAGATATGAAACTTAGATGACTTAAAATGATAATAAAACAATAAACATATTAAATGTTGGGACATATCCCCCACTTTGCCCGATATTCGGCAGTTATGTAATGTATGTAAATGGTGAAAAATTAAAATGACCTTTATTCGTATACAGTTATCATAAGCACTGGCATTGCAGTATAAGTTTAATGATTGCTCACATACAACAAAACAAAACCGGTATATGGTGCAAGTTCCAAGGACTGGCACAGCACGTTTCGCCTCTACTTTTATAGTACGAACGGCCAAACTTTGGAACTCTTTGCCAGGCTCCTTGTTCCCCGAGACATACAATCTTCCGATGTTCAAGGCGAGAGTGAACCGGTTTTTGATGGGTGAGCGCGCTCCATCGTAGACTATGATATCGCTTACCATCAGGTGAATTGCAGTCAAGCGCAAACCCATATAGTATAAAAAAAAACTTATGACTCGTCAGGAATAAATAAAATTACCAGCACGATTACAGAAACAGCTACGTCATGGGAGCCTTCAAGAAACGAGCGTACTCCTATTTAAAAGGCCGGCAGCGACCCCAGAACTAGATATGAGTTGCGGGTGTCCTTGGGCGGTGTCGACTGCTTACCATCAGGCATCACGTTTGCTCGTCTGCATAAAAAAACCTCCGGAAACCCTACTCACCGGCAGAAAAACGACCCAGAGGTCATTTGACTGCGGTATTCTATAGCGTGGAGGTCCTTCCCCGGACGGGCGGCTCAATTCGAGCGAAGATTCGTTATGCCCTACCTCTCTTAAAAATCATATTATTATAAGGCTATATAGTCTTAATTTATGCCGATGCTTGTACTAGGGTAACTGAACAAACTTACTAGTTAATACTATTTTTTGGAGTTGGAGACCGCAGTAGGTTTATCACTCAGGTAAACGCTGTTCCCGTTCCCTTAGGAGACACCTAAGGGAACGGGATCCACAATACTCAAAGGGATGAGATTGGGTGATCTTATCCTTGGACCAGGAGTGCCGGCCGCTTGTCATCTGCGGCTGGCCAGGGCATGCAGGGATGCGGCGGTATGCTTCGGCGTTACCCGTGTCCCTGCAACTTGCTGCGCACTGGCGACACAGGGAGGCGGCTCAATTCGAGCGAAGATTCGCTATGTCCTTCCTCTCTTAGACGCCACTATGAAATGATAGATAATCTTGTACAAAGTTCCTATTAAAGCGATCACCCATCCCGATAACTAAATCCGAACCGAGTGGTATTTAAACCGGCCGTTTCAAGTGAGCAAAGGACGCTGCACGATACACGTCAGTAGTACAATGCGTTTGGAAATTGCGCGGAGAGTGGATTTGTGAGCCGTGGGCCAGCGCCCATCTGGGGGCAGCGGGGACGGCCTTAGCGTGGACATTCCGATTATTTACACATTTATGACAGGCTCAGTGGTTCATTTGGTAGTGACCTCTGCCCTCTGAGCCAAGGGTAATAATAATAATAAGAGAGGTAGGGCATAGCGAATCTTCGCTCGAATTGAGCCGCCCGTCCGGGGAAGGACCTCCACCCTATAGAATACCGCAGTCAAATGACCTCTGGGTCGTGTTTCTGCCGGTGAGTAGGGTTTCCGGAGCTCGTGGGGGGTTAGGGTTGGGCCGGCATGGCGGTGGCAACTGACAGGTAACTGACCAGTTACTTGCCCGTTGTCACAGCGACTTGGGCTTCTCTTTCGCTTTCCATCAGGTGTAGGGAAGCCATTATGTCGAGCCACTATAAAAAAAAAGAAAAAAAAAAATGGTCGTGGGTTCGATTCCCGCACAGTACAAACATTTGTATTCATGAGCATGTCTGTTTGTATTGGTCTGGGTGTTTTCTATGTATAACATGTATTTATTTACAAAAAAAAAATATCTAAGTAAGTTTATCAGTTGTCTAGTACCCATAGTACAAGCTTCGGCTTAGTTTGGGGCTAGGTGGCGCTGTGTGGCCCAGCGTGGCATGTCTTGGGTTATTATTTAATAGTCTTTGTAGTCCTTGGGGATGTAAGGGAGAGGCCTATCTTTCTCGCTTCAAGCCAACCTCACCTGCCCGTGGTGCATCCTGCCGAATAAAGGCGAAAAAACAAACAAGGTGAGTGCTCTGAAGAGTTGTTTTCCCTTGTCCCTCCTTCCCTCTTCCGCTACAGAACCACTCGTGCTGGCCTCCGTTGTCGAAAACATCCCTTCGCGTACAAAAAAGTTCGGCAATTCCTACCTTTGCCGTGTTGTTAAAATGTGGAATTCATTGCCAGCACATGTGTTTTCTCCTTCTTTCGATATAGGATACTTCAAACGAGGCGTGAAGAGCATCTTATGGGCCGGCATGGCGGTGGCAACTGACAGGCTTGGTTACTTGTCCGTTGTCGCAGCGACTTGGGCTTCTCTCTCGCTTTCCATCAGGTGTAGAGTGGCCATTATGCCGTGCTACTATAAAAAGAAACAAGGCGCTGGCAAATGACTGGTGGCGGTATAACCATCACAATTAAAGGCGTAGTTAAATACCACAGACCGATGATGGGCAGCAGCGTCACCGGAGCGAGAAGCTATACCCTACGATCGCCAACCCGCCTGCCAGTAGCGACTACGGGTATATCCTCCAGATGTATGCACTAAGCGGCGAACGACTGAACATAGGCCCCCTATGTCCAGCAGTGGACTGCAATAGGATGATGATGATGTGATCTATTTAGTTTCAGCTCGGCAAGCAAGTGCTGAATGCGAGAAGCCCAGGAGCGATGAAAGCGGCGAATCGGGAGAGGCCTATGTCCAGCAGTGGGCTGATAAAGGCTGAAGATGATATCTATTTAGTATTTAGTTACTATCTTTTCTAATCGACATTTTTGTAGGCCCTCATGAGATTGAGATGATAATAAACATAAATATAATGCATGTCAATGCATAAATTAACAAAATATTCAATGTGCATATTTTGTTAATTTATGCATTGATATGCATTTTATTTTCAGGGCTCACTGTCTAAGGCCCTATAAAGTGCGGCAAACGGACAAGAGCTGAGCTGGCAGACAATAATCTCACACCAAAGCAAATTAGAGGAGATTGTGTAGGAAAGCGGACTTGGCACTATTCCGGAGAAATGACGAAAAAAAAGAGCTAAAAGCAGCAGCACTACCAAAATTGTCTGTATTAAAATATAACCGAACAACAAAGGAGTATCCACATTACCCTTTCGCCATATTCAAAACACCAGAAGCACTATTACAGGTCCGCACTAGCCACTATTGAATATCGGACAAAGCGCTCTAATTGTTGGACTCCAGCTGCAATGCGGCCCTGGTTCGACGTTAATTCCCGTCCAAAATACGGACCTGTGAAATATCTAATGATAGATGCCTGGTAAATTGGCTGTAGCGCGAACGCCAAATATAATTCTAAATGCGGCCCGATTGTGCTTGCTTTATACGCGATGTTGACGGTTTATGGAATAGGGAATATGCATGACTTTTTTTATGGATTTATTGAGATCTTTTGTCTTCCAGATACATAAATATCGAAGAATTTTTAAACTATCTTTTCTATTAAGCGAGTTATAAAGCGTTAAAGTTATTGATTAGACAGAGAGATCCGATGCGGTAGTTGACGTCACGTACCGTGAGCGCCGTACTAACTCCATAGAAAAATCTGTTTCGCGAGAGAGAGACGGATATATTCACTTTCAATGACTGTATCTCGCCCATTTTTCAACCAATTTTGATTTTGTTTTCACTGTTCGTAGTAGATTTTGATCTATTTTACGATAAATTAGTAAATACCTGAAACAATTTTTCATGCATATTCCCTATTGCCTTGAACGGGTTTACGTTTGTGTTCACCTGATGGATGATGTATCTATAGATTTTGAGAGAGGTAGGGCATAGCTAATCTTTGCTCGAATTGAGCCGCCCGACCGGGGAAGGACCTCCACCTTATACTCGTAGAATGCCGCAGTCAAATGACCTCTGGGTCGTGTTTCTGCCGGTGAGTAGGGTTTCCGGAGCTCGTGGGGGGTTAGGGTTGGGCCAGCATGGCGATAGCAACTGACAGGTAGCTGACCATTTACTTGCCCGTTGTCACAGCGACTTGGCTTCTCTATCGCTTTCCGTCAGGCGTAGGGAAGCCATTATGTCTAGCCACTATAAAAAAAGAAAAAAAAATGCTAGCATCATCTATTGAGAGCCGTGGTAGCCTAGTGGTAAGATCGTCGCTTCACACACGTGAGGTCGTCGGTTCGAGACCACGTGGGGCGCGCACCTCTGGGTTTGTAAAAATCTATGTGCTGAATTATACCACTAGCTTAGCGGTAAAGGAAAACATCGTGAGGAAACCTGCACATCCAGTTTAATTCTGAATGTGTAACCATGATCCAAATTTGTCTGGTTCCCCTTTTTAAGGGTTACGAAGGTCAGGTGGCAGTCGCTTCAATGTAATAACCAGACTCGCTAAATCTAGGATCATGGTCAAAGCGGACCCTGGGCCTAGAGGCACAAACCGGGACAACGCTAAGAGGATGATGATTTTAAAAAACAATCTTATAGACCTTATTCAAAATATGCACATATGACTCAAAATGCATTAGCACATTTTCAACATATCATTACCATTAGAATCGAGAACACTTATTCAATAAACTTTGTCTAATACCGCACAAAGCCTTATCAAAAATTACACACATCATGCGATTGCCTTAAAAGGTAATAATTTGTGATATTAGCTTGAACATCGATATGCCGGAACCAATCGTTGATGCGAGCGGTCCCGCAGGATAATACTAGATGAGAGAGCGGTGAAAATTGGAGTGCCTTAGGGTACAGGATTGGAACCGCTGTTTCATAATTTTTTGTATGTACGTTTTTATTTGGTTTCAATGGTTGTATATCGGTAAAAAAATATGTAAAGTGTTAGAGTAGAGTGTGAAAAAATTTAACATTTTTTTTATAGTGGCTCGACATAATGGCTTACGCCTGATGGAAAGCGAAAGAGAAGCCAGCCGAAGCAAGTCGCTGTGACAACGGGCAAGTAACTGGTCAGTTACCTGTCAGTTGCCACCGCCCTGCCGGCCCAACCCTAATACCCCACGAGCTCCGGAAACCCTACTCACCGTCAGAAACACGACCCAGAGGTCATTTGACTGCGGTACTCTATAGGGTGGAGGTCCTTCCCCAGACGGGTGGCTCAATCAAGCAAAGATGCGCTATGCCCTAGAACATAGAATCATTTTAAATCATTGCCGCAGAGCATACAATTCATAATGCGTTAGAATTAAATAATTTCAAATTAGATTTAGCCGAATTTTTGACAAATATAAGAGCTTTACTCGTAGGTAAATTATAATTAACCCCACGTATGTATGTTTATTTATGCTGTAATGTCAAATAAGCCTAGCCATTTAGCCATGAGGCTACCTATCTCAAAATATTTGAACCCAACTGCTACTGCAACCTTCACTTCTTCAAATATCAATCAGAGGTTAAAGTAACATTTTCCTTTTCAGGCTCAGTCTGCTTCAGTAGCCATACAATTTTCTGACAAATATGGCTCTTTGGCTTTTTAAAATGGCGATACCAAATTAATTTCCAGATAATTTCCTTTCCAATTTTACAAAGTTTGCTTTCCCAAAACCCTTTGACACTCCCTAAATAAAATAATCCAAGCAAACGGGATCACCGAGTGTTGTCAGCGGCCGAGTAATGCACTAACTATTCCTTTAGCCAACTCCGTAGCCGCGGGCTCGGCCGATCTCTACAGGTATTCGGCTACGCACTCTTGCTTACTACAACGCATTTGATACCTTAAACTTTTTGACAGGCTCGGTGGCTCATTTGGTAGTGACCTCTGCCCTCTGAGCCAAGGGTCGTGGGTTCGATTCCCGCACAGTACAAACATTTGTGTGTTCATGAACATGTCTGTTTGTATTGGTGTGGGTGTTTTCTATGTATAATATAGATAGATAGATAGATAGATATTCTTTATTTACAAAAAAATTAATATGTATTTATTTACAAAAAAAAATTATCCAAGTAAGTTTATCAGTTGTCTAGTACCCATAGTACAAGCTTCGGCTTAGTTTGGGGCTAGGTGGCGCTGTGTGGCCCAGCGTGGCATGTCTTGGGTTATTTATTTATTTTATGTGCTTTTTATGACCCAATTTCGGATGCGGGTGTCTAATTTCGGAAATAGACATTAGGAAAATAAGAAAGTAGGTTTTTTTCACATCACATCACTTCGTTAGCCTCTCGCAGTCCACAGCTGGACAACAATTGGCCCCTCCAATTGTTGGCCAATTTGATCGATCCTGGTCTATCCAGATGGTAAGAATGGACCCATTATATCATCATCATAATTAGCAGCCGCAGTCCACTGCTGGACGTAAGCCTCTCCCGAAATGCACACTCTGCCCGATCATCGGCCACACTCAACTCATCCAGTTCGTCGCTCCATGATATCAATGCCAACCAATCAATAAGATAACACGTGTTATTAAGGTCAAAAGACCGAATGTCCTTTTACAATCCCAACAACATTGTTAAAACCATTCTAGATAGAATTTGGAGATCCAAATCTTAGTCTTACAAGAGAGTAAACAGGTAATAAAGCCTGCCCAGCGTGGCGATCATGAGCAAAGCCGCCATATGTTTGCCCAAAGTGGCGAACAACTGAATATAGCTCTAAGCCAGCAGTGGCCTGCTGATGATGAGACGAAAAGACTAAGAGTAGCTCCCTTACATCCCTGGTAAAATCATCTGCAAAAGATGCTGCGGCCAATATACAAGGGAACAGTACCAAAGCACACACATCAACGCGAGCGCGGCCCGAGTTATGCGAACTATCGCCCGATGTCCGCGTGCGCCGACAAAGAAGTTAGCCACACATCACTTAGCATAATAGTGGGTGGGATCAAACGGGGAGCGCTTAGCGAGTGATAGACAGGACCAGTTGTATATTAGCTGAGTTTAAGTACATGTAGATATTAATCTACACTATCTAAACTATCTAATCTAAACTAATAATATAAAGCTGAAGAGTTTGTTTGTTTGAACGCGCTAATCTCAGGAACTACTGGTCCGAATTAAAAAAAAAAATTGTGTTGAATAGACCATTTATCGAGGAAGGCTTTAGGCTATATAACATCACGCTGCAACTATTGAGAGCGAAGAAATAATGGAACATGTAAAAAAAACGGGGAAAAAATAACTATTCCACGCGGACGAAGTTGCGAGCACAGCTAGTGTATAATAATCATACATACACCGCCGCCTAATTGTACAATAAAATTGGCATGTAGGTTGGACTATGGGTACTAGACAACAGATGTAAGCTTACTTAGATACTTTTTTGTAAATAAATATATTTATACATAGTATACACACAAATGTTTGTACTGTGCGGGGATCGAACCCACAATCCTTGGCTCAGATACCAAATGGGCCTTTGGACCAATATAGCTTTTATATTAAATTACAGTGTCTGTTTACACTTGGATTTATAAAAACATAAAGATCCTGCTTAGCGTAACAGACAATAATTATAAGTACCACAAGCTGTAGAAATAAAAATAAAGAATACCTACTCTAATCTAAAATATTATAACAAAGACAATACATTTGCAGAGAGAGTAATTTAGAAAAATAGCTTGATATAAAAATAAATTCGATAACGTAAGTATGTAACCCAAAACATGCCACGCTGGGCCACACAGCGCCACCTAGCCCCAAACTAAGCCGAAGCTTGTACTATGGGTACTAGACAACTGATAAACTTACTTAGATACTTTTATTTTTGTTAATAAATACATATTATACATAGAAAACACCCAGACCAATACAAACAGATATGTTCATGAACACAAATGTTTGTACTGTGCGGGAATCGAACCCACGACCCTTGGCTCAGAGGGCAGAGGTCACTACCAAATGAGCCACCGAGCATGTCATGTAACACCCCATACCCTGTCCCTGTCTACACAACATCGTTCCTAAGTCTAAGAATTACCTTGAGGCGTTATTTGTGCGAGTCCGCTCAAAGGGCTGATACGTGAAGGCGGCTCACTCCACCGCACTCAGTAGTTAGCGAGCGGAGCTGAGCGGAGCAAGCTGAGCGAGCTAATAGATAAGCTTTGAGCTCATCACGGCTGCTTCTGAAATTTGGCTTTAATGGATCATTTAAATTATCGAGTTGGACTTTGATATTGCTTGGTGAATTTTCAGGGTTGATTTTAGTTTTGGGCGAAGGGGATTAGATGGGTAAACTGATTTTCATCAAAATCTATTCCATTTTGATATTCTTCTAGCTATCATTTGTGACTCGTATTATAGTAATCCTTAAAAAAATTAAATAAATAATTTAAGACGGTCCTACCATTTTTGGGAGTTGTGAGTCCCACATACCATGTCACCTCCCCCCGGAGGAGGCATGACGGTGCTTAAAGTATTCCCTTCTTGAAAAAAATGGGTGATATTATTCTGAACGTCAAAACAAGATAACAAGATAATCTACCACTATCAAAGTTTAAATAAATAAATAACCCGAGACATGCCACGCTGGGCCACTCATCGCCATCCAGCCCCAAACTAAGCCGAAGCTTGTACTATGGGTACTAGACAACTGATAAACATACTAAGATACTTTTTTTTGTAAATAAATACATATTATACATAGAAAACACCCAGACCAATACAAACAGACATGTTTATGAACACAAATGTTTGTACTGTGCGGGAATCGAACCCGAAAGCTCAGAGGGCAGTGCTCACTACCAAATGAACCATCGAGCCAGTCGAGTCGAGTTTCTCCAGTTTTCTCGAGACTCTACCCATCAGATATTACTATCACGTTTTCAACCGCTTATCCCATCCGGTTCCCGATTCATCCAGAACCACAAACACTATCCCTTTTCGCACTTCACTCGCCAATCCGATAATTAATTCAAGACATCAACACTTGCTTGCAAACTTCGAACCCCGATACCCCATAAATTAACCCGACCGATTGACCTTGGACAAGGGATGACCTTCGACATCACCCCGACTTGTAATCCTAATATAAAGTTGTTGAAGGATTAGTGGCCAGCGTTTAGGAAACTACGGTTGGGGTCATGTAGCGTTAAGTTGCATTAATTAGGGTTATCTTGGTCAATATTTTGAGTTAAACCAGTATTTTACCACATGTATGCAATAAACAATTTGAATTTGAAGATACAAATTGACTTTCATCATCAGCCTATTGCAGTCCACTGCTGGACATAGGCCTCTCCAATTGTTCGCCACTTAGGCATACATCTGGAGGATATACCCATAATCGCCACGCTGGGCAGGCAGATTGGCGATCGCAGGGCGTAGCTTCGCTCTCCGGAGACGCTGCTGCCCGTCATCGGTCTGTGGTATTTAGCTACGCCTTCAGTTGAGATGGTTATACCGCCACCAGTCCATTGCCAGCGCCTCGTTTGTTATTCGGCAGGATGCACCACGGGCAGGTGAGGTTGGCTTGGAGCGAAATGATGTTAGGCCGCTCCCTTACATCCCAAATTGAGTTTAAATGCAATGTAAATGTTACTTATTCTACTAACAAAACTGTTTACATTATAGACGTGGGGGGTCAAGATTGGGCCGGCAAGGCGGTGGCAACTGACAGGTAACTGACCAGTTACTTGCCCGTTGTCATATCCACTTTGGCTTCTCTTTCGCTTTCCATCAGGCATAGGGAAGCCATTATGTCGAGCTACTATAAAAAATAAACTATCTATCTATCCCTAAAAGTAACCTATAGTGTATGTATGTAAATCTAGGCGATCTATTAGTATCTCCCATATCCCCATACCGGCCGCCGTCGGTCCCATAGCCGATGGGGCCGGAGCCTCACCTGTTATCGGCCCGCGGCGTGGACTCAAAAACGAAGCTTAATAGGGTTGCCAGCCATCTACGTTACACTCTTTTAATTTTTATTAATGGTCTTGCTTAGTTTTCTCTATATTTTCATTTATTATGCAAGCATACTATCCGCCTGATGTTAAGCGTTTCACGCATCATGGGAATGCCTGCAACATCAGGTGTATCACAAGGGCGTTGCCCACCCTAACCTCAGCTGTCGATGCAGTACTCGCCCCACGAGCTCCGAAAAATGGTTATTTTTAAATCGGTA
Source organism: Conogethes punctiferalis (assembly GCA_031163375.1). Lineage (NCBI taxonomy): Eukaryota > Metazoa > Arthropoda > Insecta > Lepidoptera > Crambidae > Conogethes > Conogethes punctiferalis. The sequence goes on along the minus strand of CM062097.1, from coordinate 992,494 downwards.
AAAAAGGTTTTTTTTTTCAATTTTTTTTAAATAAAACAAAATCCTGGAAGAAAACGAGTTTTGTTCTGTCCGCTTGTCGCAGACAAAGTGGTCACTAGAAAGCTGTTGTCATCAATGCAGAAGTAGGTGCTAACTATTTCATACTTTGGGGGTGCCACCCTCAACTGAACGTAGGCCTCTACCAGAGATCGTCATCTATCCCGATCCCGATCGTGCCGATGAGTAGGGACTCACCGGAAGAAGCTCGACTCGGAGGTCATTTAACTATGGTATTCCAGGAGGTGAAGGCTCGCCAGCCTCTAGTACCTCCGTATGTCCCCGGAAACTTTTGAACAATTTGAGCGAAAATTCGCTATGCTCTAGTTATTTCTTGCTGTCTAAATAACCCATAACATGCTACGCTGGACCACTCTACAACATTTGGTCCCAAAGTAGGCCAAAGCTTGTACTATGAGTACTAAATAACTGATAAATTTACTTAGATACATTATTATTTTTATCATAGCAAACAACCAGACCAATACAAACAGACATGTTTACACACGCAAGTGATTATACCACTGTGTTAGAAGCAGGGTTTACTACCAATAAACCAAACCTTTCCACACGAATAAAAAAAAGAAATTTTCCAAAACCGATCGTCCCGCCAACCCTATTCCTGAAGCCAATACCACCTGTTGCATCGAACATTCGATATCCTTCAATGGGATGGTAGAGCGGGACACCGCTATATGATCGGGAATGCGTTAGAGCGAGAAGGAAGAGTGTGAGGGTCCCACTTGAGGCTGCACGTACCGATGGCTGAAACCCATAAATAGATGTTCGGAAAATGATAGGTGGTGAATGATGCTCTGTTTGGGAAAATGTTTTCTAATTTAATTTTCATTTTTGTTTCGTGTAATGGTAAACTGTATTGTCATTAAAGGTTTTAAGCTTTTGTGTACAACTACAATTGACTAGGACTCAAGCGCCTATATCCAGCAGAGGACTGCGAAAGAACTAGAGAAAGTATACAATTGCTGCTCAATTCACGAGGTCTTTTCGCTAAGAGTGATCTCTTCCAGACAACTTTTCGGCAAAAATAGCAAGATAGAGGTGAGGTAGTGTAGGAAAAATGTTATAAGTAAGTAAGAGCATACATTTAAAAAATAAAGAAGTAATCGACATTTACCCTAATAACATAAAGAGGAACGATTTATATTTTTGTATGTTAATGTGTATGTTTGTAATGGATAAACTCAAAAACTACGAAGCCGATTTCAAAAACTCATTCACCATTAGAAAGTTACTATCACCTTGAGTAACATAGATTGTATACTTTGGTGCTGTAAAAGATTAGGATAGTATATATTTGATAGTAGAAAATGATATACAGATAAACAGAAATAAGTCCATATTAATATCGACGTTATTACGTATACTTATTATAGTAATATCGACGAGCAAGTTCCAATTTCTTGTAAACAAATATAACAATCAAGTAAAGCCTCTTTCGCTACAACACGTCGCACTAAAAAAACGCATTAAAGCTTCGACCGTAAAAAGCTTTCAAAAGTCCCGGAACCTATCGATAGCTCGAACTTGTCCGCGGGACGCCCCGGGGGAGAGCTTCCGCCGTTTGGAAGCTCTTTGGCGATGTTTATTGAGCTTTTGTTGAGAGCTTTTTTGGTATTCAGTTAGGTTTATATCTTTCACGTGAAGTATTTTTAAAATGGATGTAAGGGAGCGACTTATCACCTTTTCGCTCCAAGCCATCACCTGCCCGTGGTGCTTCCTGCCGAACAACAAACGAGGCTCTGGCAAACCGACTGGTGGCGGTAAAACCATCACGATAGAAGGCGTAGGCATACTACAGGCCGATGACGGGCAGCAGTTTCACCGGAGCAAGAAGCTACGCACTGCGTTCGCCAACCTGCCTGCCCAGCGTGGCGATTATGGGTATATCCTCCAGCAGTGGACTGCAATAGGCTGATGACGAATTTATTATACCTAAAAACGGAATTAAAAAGTAAAGATTACTTTCGCTTCTTACCTTTACTCACAAAATCACCGATATCCATTTTTAAAAAAAGGGGAAACTTGTTGAGGAAAATTCCTATTTTCCCACGCTCCGGTATCGAACGGCAACCGGATTTGCATATTGAAAGAGATCCAACGTGCTACGGGGACGATTGAAAATGCGCATTTTTTTCTTTTTGCGCGTAATTTCACGGGTTTGGCTTGCAAAGTGGGGCGATGGTTTAACGCCTTTTTTGAATGAATTTAACGTAGCTATGGGATGCTATTCATGAGGTTGTTGATTTTGATTGATTAAATCAAAGTCACAATAGGTATTCATGAGAATAACAGGTGTTCTAATTCTAATATGAGGAAATTAATTCTGACAACCTGAGGCTTTGGCGACCGACTGGTGGCGGTATAACTATCACGATTGAAGGCGCATCTAAATACTACAGACCGATAATGGCCAGCAGCGTCGCCGGAGTAAGGAGCTACGCCCTCCGATCGCCAACCCGCCTGCCCAGTTTGGAGATTATGGGTACAACCTCTAGGTGTTTTCCCAAAGTAGAGAACACCTATGTCCAGCAGTGGATTCCGATAGGCTATTGATGATGAAATTCTGACATTCTATCCACAAAATCTGTTCATCATAAATGAATTTTTGGTCCGAGTGGGAATCGAACCCACGACTCTTGGTTCAGAAGGCAGGGGTCAATACAAATTCAGCCACTGAGCCAGTCAGTCAATCAATGAAGAATATCTATCTCTTCTAAACCTTACTTATTCCATACGTTCAGTTATAAATGATCTACTTTTGCGGACTGTACCACCTGTATTTGCTTCGTGGTACCACCCCTGTCCCTGTCCGCGTGGCGAAGGGATATTCGGAGACTGTCCAGGTGTCCATTAGTGATAATTTTGTTGTTTTCCCCTATTTTATAAGTTGTTTGTCGGCAATTAAAGATTGAGCTACTTGCTGATAAACTCATAGATACATGTCTGACGGATTATCAAGTGGAATTGGTTACGAATGGCGCTCTGTAGTAGTCTGACGATGATGATTTTTGAAGATGATTTTAAGACGTTAAGCTGTAATAATGTAGATATACCTTTTAAATCATTGTCACAACAATCAAGTTCATGTCAACCAATCAATTGTCATGACAAATCAAGTCATTACAATAAAATCTACATATTTTAGTGTAATGACTTGATTTGTATTTGTGTACATATTTTCATCCCAGTTCAAAAGCTTCATTCGGTAGGATTAATTGAAAACCAGCGCAATATTAATAGAATTTGCCTTGAAAACAATATCAAACATACCATTATAAATGAAGCAACGACAGGCGTTTAAGATAAAGTTTAAATAGTGAACGAAATACATTTAAAAGCGAGTTCAATACAAACAGACAAGCATATAATCGGAACAATTCAAAGCGTGCGGTATCTACTAATAATAATGAAACTCGTCCGTCGGTCGGTCCAACAAACGACCTGCCATATTAGCCGTGAAATGAACGGTTAAATTTTATTAATACGGCACGCAATCACACCGTATACTGTAAATGTGGCAATTATATTATTCAACTAGCTGTGCCAGTGGCGTCGCACGCGTGGATGTCGGGTTTTAAAAATAACGGACTTCCATAAAATGGTGCCTAAGTTTTATGTTAGACCTTTAGCACTTTTTGCGTGATGAGCGTTCAAACATACAGCTAAAACTTTCTCCCGTTTTCCCAAGACTTTCCATGACTGCTCTGCACCTATTATCCTAAAGTATACGATAACCTGCCCAAGACTATGAACAATAATCGTACCAAGTTTCGTGTGTTTCTATAACGAACAGACAGACAGAAATACAAAAAAAAAACTGATTGCATTTTCGCATCAATATCGATCACTAATCACCCCCTGATAGTTATTTTGAAAATATATTTAATGTACAGAATTGACCTTCTATAGATTTATTATAAGTATAGATTGTTCGCAATTCATCCAGCACTTGGAAGTCATCTTGCGCAAATCGTTGCTCATCTGGCTCATAATGGCAACTTTAAACCTGCTTACGGGAAAAGAATCTATACCAAGCAATACATACTTAGGTATTCTGTAACTTTGCCACAGTGTAAATTTTCACTCGATATTGGCAAAAATGGACCTCGCAAAGGGGCCAGCTGGTATTAAATAAAAAGAAAAGGAATGGCTCGGTGGCTCAATTCGTAGTGACCCCTACCTTCTGAACCAAGGGTCGTGGGTTCGATTCCCACCTGGAACAACATTTGTGTGATAGTGGTGTTTATATTTGTATTTATTTGTAGTACCTTCGTTGTTCTGATACCCATAACACAAGTGCTTAAGCTACTTACTTTGGGATCGGAGCAATGTATGTGATGTTGTCTGATATTTATTATTTAGAAATTGTTATGATAGGTACAGAATCAGATAACAATTAGTCATATATAATTATTGCTTCAACCTTAAAGTAAATAAAGGTAAAGCACTTTTTTATGAATATCAGAACAACAAAAGTACCAAAATTAAATACCCGTTTGTTCGTTTTTGTTTCAGATCGAACCCACGACCCTCGGTTCAAAAGGTAGGAGTCACTCTCAATTGAGCTTTCGAGCCAGTAAAAAACTTGACAAACCAAAAAAAAATCTGAAAAAAAATGACACACTTAACACAATATCATTAACGGTGTAACTACCACTCACGTTAGAACATCGAAAAAACGCTTCAAACGCTGTCCCTTGAAGGAGTACAAAAAAACCGCGACCGAAAATTAAATAATGAAAAAATATAGCCTCCTCTTCCCTTGTTCAGATGAAATTTGATTAAAAAATCACGATTATTACACGAACCCCCATAAGGCATTCCGCAAAATTATCGACCTATCGCCAAACGCACGTGCCAAAAGATTTTGAACCTTAACACATTACACGTACGGAGCGATAAGGTTCAATATTGAGCGTAAAATACGTTTTGTATTAATAAAACAGTCGATTCCCCCCCTCCCCCCTCCCACGGGCGTCCCCCTTTCAATAATTTTTCATCGTTCTGATCCGTTCTTTGTGGTTACTCTTTCGACTTAGATTAACAAAGTTTGAAATTAAAAAAGCGAGCAAATATCGGCGTTGGCAAAGAGAGCTTTTAATATTTTAAGCTTTGATCGGTTCAAGAGTGGCTACTCTATTTTGATTGCATTCTTTTGTTAATTTTCGTGTTGTGTTTGAGTTTTCAATGAAAATATTGGAATATTTTTGTGGTTCGGGTGTAAAAACAATGAATGCGTGAACAAATTCAAATTAATTTCAATTCAATTGGAGATGTTGCGATTTCATATATAGATGATCGTTAGCCCACATCAGTCCACTGCTGGACATAGGCCTCTCCCAATACTCGCCACTGACGGACGGACTGATGTGGGCTGATGATGATGATGATGATGATCGTTAGCATTGTGTAAAGCAAAATCTTTGCTTTTAGACGTTTTATCAAGTCTGGATGTTATGAGAAACGCAGAGGCTATCTATCTCTATGGTATGGCCCTATGTTTCTATGTGGTAATGGAAAAAGATACAAATCACTCTATGTCTTCCCACCGGTGTTGTAAGAAGCCTGTTAGTAGACGGCTTCTTAAAATAGAAGGGCTTACTCGTCTGGCTGATGATCAACTTCACTCGGTGAAATACCCGTGAAGTAAAAAAAAACTAAAAGTAATGAAAAATAAAAAACTCGGTCACGATCGCCATCCCGCCTCCCCAGCGTGGCGATTATGGGTAAAGCCTAAAGTGACGAACAACTGGAGAGGGCTATGTCCAGCAGTGGACTGCGTTAGGCTGATGATGATTCGGTCACAATTGGGGGTATACTTATAGACAGATTTATTTGAAAAAAATACGGTTGTAAAGGAAAGTTAAGTATGGCTGTGGCAAACATAGCCAATGTCATACTGGTAGGGCAGGGTCCTGGTGACCCAAGACACAGGGTCTTCCCTAGTTTGGGCACCAGTCCCCGCTGTTGCTTTGTTTAGTGATACTTATAGCTAAGACTTAGTTTTAGGAGCAACATTGTGGGAAAGTAACAAATATATTATTATTAAAAAAAAAATAAAAAATAAGAAGTTAAGAATATAAGTACATACTCAACGTAACTTGCAAATAAATCTTAGAGTACCTACTCAAATGTAGGTTTGTAAATGTTAGTATTCAGCGGTTAAAATTATCTTATTTACGTGAAGATGAGAAGATTAAGTTTTATTAAAACTATTTGTAGTTGTTTGACATGTTGTTTAACAGCTACTTGGCTAAAAATACTTACGCAAATGACAATAAACAGACAGAGTATTTAACAAATAAATATGAGTATTTACACAAATACAATCACTATTGTATTCGATCATCAGCATCGTCATCATCATCACCATCACCACCATCAACTGATGATGATCGATTTGGTTTCGATGTCCCCCATTAGGGCCCAACGCGAAGATTTCAGTAGCGTTGTTCCCACTGGGTGATATAGCAACTTTTTTCCCGATGTCCACCATTGGTGGACAAATAGTGAGGATATCTAGCTTCTTCTTCTATATCTTCTATCTATTCTATATCTATCTACGAGTATATCTTCTATACTTATAATAAATCTGTAGAGAGGCCAATTCTGTACGTTAAATATATTTTCGCGCCGAAATGATGACGGATGATCGAGAGGAATGGATAAAACTTAGGAAGTCCTTTGCCAAGCAGTGCGTCAAAAGATGCTAGCAAAAAAAATACATTACATTTTCTCATTATGATTGTATTTCTTCCCAGTCAGACACAATATCATAATCCTTATAATGTTTACAGCCGGACATCAAACGAGTATCAAAGATCAAGATTGTACGCAAAGGAACATGTTTGTTTAATAGCCATTTGTTTGTCTGTCCGCCGTAGTGCAGTATTTCGAACTTTCTGGAGTTCCGTCTACATTCATGTTTATTTTTTGTCGCTGTTCATGGCTGGCTCGATGGCTCATTTGGTAGTGACCTTCTGAGCCAAGGGTCGTGGGTTCGATTCCCGCACTGTACAAACATTTGTGTTCATGAACATGTCTGTTTGTATTGGTCTGGGTGCTTACTATGATGTATTTATTTATAAAAGAAGTATCTAAGTAAGTTTATCAGAAGTCTAGTGGCCCTATGGCCATAGGTAGCTAGCTTTGGCTCATTTAAATAAATAAATAACCCAAGACATGCCACGCTGGGCCACACAGCGCCACCTAGCCCCAAACTAAGCCCAAGCTTGTACTATGGGTACTAGACAACTGATAAACTTACTTAGATACATTTTTTTTTTGTAAATAAATACATATTATACTATACATAGAAAACACCCAGACCAATACAAACAGATATTTTCATGAACACAAATGTTTGTACTGTGCGGGAATCGAACCCACGACCCTTGGCTCAGAGGGCAGAGGTCACTACCAAATGAGCCACCGAGCCTGTCAAATTTAGGGTCTAGATAGCGATGTGTGGCCCAGAGTGGCATGTCTTGGGTATTTATTTATTTAATTCTGGCTGCTTTCAACATATTCTTGCATAGACATCTATGAGGATTTTCTACAACACAAGGGATTCCCAAACACAACCGACCAGTTTCGTCAAGACGACTCATCGCACCATTATTATCTTTACGACCACTTTCTATATGAGATACTGCTCATTGTTCACTGAATATGACCAGTGGTCAGTTATTACGAGTTTCGTGTATGGACCTGTCTTAATAGTTAGTAGGTAATTTGTTTTTTTTAACTGTTCTTACTTGGAAGTTGCGCGCACATCCTTGTATATTGGCAATGTAATTAAAATTTTGGAGACTCCGAATTCAGAAGGTAGGTCAAACGGTATGAGTAGGTAATGGTGAAAAAAAAAGAGAGGTAGGGCATAGCGAATCTTCGCTCAAATTGAGACGCCCGTCCGGGGAAGGACCTCCACCCTATAGAATACCGCAGTCAAATGACCTCTGGGTCGTGTTTCTGCCGGTGAGTAGGGTTTCCGGAGCTCGTGGGGGGTTAGGGTTGGGCCGGCATGGCGGTGGCAACTGACAGGTAACTGACCAGTTACTTGCCCGTTGTCACAGCGACTTGGGCTTCTCTTTCGCTATCCATCAGGCGTAGGGAAGCCATTATGTCGAGCCACTATAAAAAAAAATCATCCAAAGTTGATCTTTGACCTTATGGTATATAACCGAAAAGAACAATCATCATCGATTTGGGAACGTCCACTGCTGGACATAAGGTCTCCTCATGACCTCCGCAAGGGCTAGTTTTGATTCTCTACCCAAATCGACTCATTTCGTAGGCAGTCGTCCCCTGATTCATCACTTCCTAAAACTACAATCAAGAAAATTCAGCGTCAATCAAGAAAAGCGTTCAGCGTGTCAGTGATCCAAAGCTTACTCATGTCACACATCAGACCTTAGAAACTTGAAGACACATCGCAATTTCGTTCCTTTTTTTATAGTTCTTCGACATAATGGCTTCTCAACGCCTGATGGAGAGCGAAAGAGAAGCCCAAGTCACCGTGACAACGGGCAAGTAACTGGTCAGTTACCTGTCAGTTGCCACTGCCATGCCGGCCCAACCTTCACCCCCCCACGAGCTCCGGAGACCCTACTCCCTAGCAGAAACACGACCCGGAGGTCATTTGGCTGGGTATTCTATAGGGTGGAGGTCCTTCCCCGGTCGGGCAGCCCATTCGAGCGAAGATTCGCTATGCCCTGCCTCTCCTCCTACAAAGTCTAATAGTATCGATAGGCACATATAGCCCAAAAGCTAGGTAGCTTAGGACACCTAGGTACCAGGGCACATGTGTCGTAAACAAAGGAGTCTGTTGCGCGCCACTCGAGCGACGTCGCCTCGCTACGCGTCAAACCTTCTGCATATTTCACAGCTCGTGTTGGACTAGTGTGGAGAGGATTTCACTAGTTTAATAGCTATTTTATTTTTATACCACTAGCTAAGCGGTGAAGGAAAACATCGTGAGGAAACCTGCACATCCAGTTTAATTCTGAATGTGTAACCATGATCTAAATTTGTCTGGTTCCCCTTTCTGAGGGTTACGAAGGTCAGATGGCAGTCGCTTCAATGTAATTTAAATTATTTGCCTATGTAATTGTTTTAATAACCATATTTTTATTGTGTATTTTATTTTTGCTTGACATCTTTATTTCTATTGACATCTTTATTTTTATTGTATGTAATTCATAAATTTTATGTTATTTCTTTGACATTTGTATTGCATATAGGTAATTGATGAATTTTAGTATGTATGTAAATTTTTCGTTTGACTTGTTAGCAAATTGGTGTAAACTGTAAGCTAGCATGTATTTATCATAAATAAATAAATAAATAAATAACCAGACTCGCTAAATCTAGGATCATGGTCAAAACGGAACCTGGGCCTAGAGGCACAAACCGGGACAACGCGAAGAGGATGATGATGATGAATAGCTATTTTATTTTCTAGAGGGGAATGCATTAGGCACCGTCATGCCACCTCCGTGGGAAGTGACATGGTGTGTGGGACTCACACCTTCCGAAATGGGATGGCATACTCACTAAACCCCCCTGTGTCGCCAGTGGGCAGCAAGTTGCAGGGACCCGCAGATGACCAGCGGCCGGCATTCCTGGTCCAGGGAGGGCAAATACCTATTGTAGTCCACTGCTGGACATAGGCCTCTTCAGTTGTTCGCCACTTATAAGACAAAAATCTGGAGGATATACCCACAATCGCCACGCGCGCTGGGTTGGCAGTCGCAGGGCGTAGCTTCTCGCTCCGGTGACGCTGCTGCCCGTAATCGGTTGCCAGTACCTCGTTTGCTATTTGGCAGGATGCAACACGGGCAGGTAAGGTTGGCTTGGAGGGAAAAGATGATAGGCCGCTGCCTTACATTAATTGATATTCGTAGATAAAGATTATTAACTGGCTCGATGGCTCATTTGGTAGTGACAGGTCGTAGGTTCGATTCCCGCACAGTACAAACATTTGTGTTCATGAACATGTCGGTTTGTAATGGTCTGGGTGTTTTCTATGTATAATATGTATTTAATATTTATTTACAAAAAAAATGTATCTAAGTAAGTTTATCAGTTGTCTAGTACCCATAGTACAAGCTTCGGCTTAGTTTGGGGCTAGATGGCGCTGTGTGGCCCAGCGTGGCATGCCTTGGGTTATTTATTTTATTTATATTAAAACGTCAATCCCGTTCCATGTTAGCCCAACAGCGGCACCAACCACACTATTTATATCGTAGCCACGCGCGCCCTGACCAATCACCGAGCTGCGATAGGCAGCAATTTGAATTTGGAATCCACCAACGTATATTTGCACATGCCTTCAACTACCCTCAACTTTGACACACCTTAACCCTTCGCAATAAGGTTTATTATCGCTTGCGCGAGCTTCAGTTAGGAATAGACTTGGTCATTGTCTTTGATTTATGTATTCGTTCGATGAATTATTTCTCGAGTGTATGTCGTCGGGTCGTGGTTGCGATAACTTGCTTACTAGGAATGCTGTTGTAATGGCGGAGCGTAATGGGCATTATTTGATACAGCCGTGACGTTTTGATACAGGTTTTGTTACAAATGTGACTCACGGATTGTCTGGATGAAGATTTTTGAATTTTAGTAGATTTATCTATGATTGCTATGATTCGAGGTAGCGTCATCATCATCACGACAGGTAGCGTGTTGCATAAAAAAATTGCATAACTTGGAACCTAAGGAGGTTTTTATTGACCTGATGTTGCAGGCTCCATAGGCTGTGGTAATGTGCTCAAGATCAGATTAGTTTGTTACTTTAGAGGTATAAAAAAGTGATATCTTAAAGAAACTATAGAAATTATGCGGAGTGACGAATAAAGAAAACAATTAACTTTTTTTTCTTGAGGGGAATGCAATAGGCACCGTTATGCCACCTCCGGGGGGAGTCACCTCCCCCATGGTGTGTGGGACTCACACCTCCCGAAAATGGGCATACTCACTAAACCCCCCTGTGTCACCAGTGGGCAGCTAGTTCCAGGGGCAGTGGCAATTAACTAATGATTGGTTAAGTTCCCTGTCCGTTGCCACATCGACTAAGATTTTTCTTTCGGTTTCCATCAGGCGAAAAGAAGCCACCATCATCATCATCATCAACAGCCTATTGCAGTCCACTGCTGGACATAGGCCTCTCCAGTTGTTCGCCACTTAGAACCAACTTCTGGAGGATAATACCCATAATCGCAACGCTGTGCAGTGTGATTGGCGATCGCAACCATAAAACCACTATAGAAATATTGTTTATCAGGTACAACACAGACCTTTACGTAAAATCTTTTCGTTTTGTAACTAAACTTACCTACATAAGCTACCATCAAAACTCATCACACAAAACATAATGACTTAACCACAATTGAAGTCGTATTTCTCACAACCATCAACTTAAGACTGTACCAAATTATAAATACCTTTATCAAATTTCGACTCCAAAATTTCAAACTCAAACGCAATATCGAATATGCCAGCGAAACTTGACTAGTTGCGGTTAAATTAACCCCCGCTTAATAATAATGCGTTAAAAGTTGTACGTTTAACGCAAAACTGTGTGTTAAGTCTCTAATTTGGTGTCAAAGTCAGCTTCTTGATATGCCTACTTAGGGTGATACGAGGCTTGAGCTTGTACGACGAATTAAAGTGCGTTGTTTTAGAGAAAATGGCTCTTTTGCGATTTTTCGAAGTTGAATTCTTGCTTCTTTGATCGAATTCATCGGAGGATGTAAGGGAGCCTATCATATCACTCCAATCCAACCTCACCTGCCCGTGGTACACCCAGCCGAATAACATACGAGGCTCTGGTAACCGATTGGTGGCGGTGTAACCATTACGATCAGCTAAGGTCATAGTAAAAGTATTGCTTGTCGTCATCGGCCTGGGTATTTAGCTACGCCTTCGATGGTGATAGTTATACCGCCACGAGTCGCTTGCTAGAGCCTCGGTTGTTATTCGGCAGCGGGAGAATGATCCCTCTGCTCCAGCGCTCCGCCGGCGCAGAAGCGGTCGCACGCGACGGCAGTTCCGTCGCTTGATGCCGCCAGACGAGGCCCAGCGGGTGGATGGTGCGGGGGCACCCCCACTCGCCTCGCACGGGTCCTCGTCATCGTCGAACGGGAGCGGACTCACCCTTCGAGCCGCTTCCGTCATTCCCCCTAGGGGGGGAACTTGAGGGGTCCGTCAAACAGGACAGACTGCGCTGGCGGTGCCATGGCAGTATAGGTCTCCTAGGACACATGGCACTGTCCCTAAGGCGCTCGACGAAGGGGCCGAGGTTTTTAGTGGGTATTCCCTGCCTCCTCACCATCCTGAGGCAGGGTGCCGCCCTCCAGCAGTCCGAGGGCGGCGTGAGTCCCACATACCCCGCCGTTCCCCCCGAATGGCGGGGATGCGCAAAAGCATTTTCCCCGGTTAAAAAAAAAAAAAAAAAAAAAAAGAAAAAAAAAAAGGATGCACTACCGGCGAGAGTGGCTTGGAGCGAAAAAGTGATAGATCGCTCCCTTACATCCCTATTCATCTACTTGTCAGGAAATGATGATGTTTCTTTTTCATCAATACGTTGTAGATCAATACGAGGAGCTCGGTGGCGCCGCGGTCTTGTTCGCTTAACAATGATCGCAACGTTGTGCAACCATTGGCGCGGTCAATCCGATGATGGGTGACCAAAAAATTTTACACCGATTTCCTCCGTGCTAAAGGCACGTTAAGCTGTTGGTCCCGGGTGCTATCTTTACCAACTCAGATAGCAGTCGTTACATCATATCAGAGATGATGATAACTCTGGCGCCTAAACTGGGAATGGGTATTGTCGACGACAGGCTGGTTAGGCGCCTTTTAGTTTTAAAAAGAAGTGTGTTTTTTGTTTTGTTCTGGACGCGTTGCCATAGCAACGCGCTGCTGTTCTGTGTAAATTCTGCGACGATTTGGTTTTGTATTTTATTATTATTATTTTAGTTTGTGCTTTTTACCTTTTCTTCTTGTTTAATTATTATACTCTTTATCCTTAACCAGCCCTTTTAATTATACAGTTCATATTTGAAACAAAAAACACACTTCTTTTTAAAACTAAAAGGCGCCTAACCAGCCTGTCGTCGACAGGTATAGCTTACCCTAAGTGTTGCGGAGGTCTGATGGCAGTCGCTCTGTGTAAAAGCTTAGCCCTCGCCAAATCTCTCAGTTTGGGAAGCCGACCCTGAGACGATCGGGAAAAAGGCTAGGATGATGATGACGTTGTAGATCGTCGCTCCCACACATGAGGACATTACTTTAATATATAGTATAGAGGTTTCCACGCACTATTGTCAGTCGAACACACCACTCCGTAAGCCGATACCAGCCCGCGAACAGTTCTCTTATCGCACGAGCCACTTACACTAGTTTTAATTACGCTAACATTTTGTGCTAGTCGAAAATTAATCAAATTACACCGGAGGCGACAGCCTTCGGACGGTCTGATGCAAGAGGGAGACAGTCACAAGAAACTGATTGTAGATAATCTTTTACATCATCATCATCATCATCAGCCTATTGCAGTCCACTGCTCGACATAGGCCTCTCCAGTTGTTCGCCACTTAGTGCAAACAACTGGAGGATATACCCATAATCGCCACGCTGGGCAGGCGGGTTGGCGATCGCAGGGCGTAGCTTCGTGCTCCGGTGACGCTGCTGCCCGTCATCGGTCTGTGGTATTTAGCTACGCCTTCAATTGTGATGATTATACCGCCACCAGTCGGTTGCCAGCGCCTCGTTCGTTATTCGGCAGGATGCACCACGGGCAGGTGAGGTTGGCTTGGAGCGAAAAGATGATGGGTTGCTCCCTTACACCCCTTACATCCCCATCCCATCTTTTACATAATTTATTTATATTCCATCCTCATTCCATCATCTCGATGGTTGGCGATCCTCCACTATATGCTTTATGAGGAACTACTTACCTCGCGCATCGGTTTTGTGGAACCAACACTCTGCGACAATCTTTCCGAACAGCTTTGACTTGGGAACCTTCAAGAAACGAGCGTATACCTATTTAAAAGGCCGGCAGCGACCCCAGAACTCGATTTGAGTTGCGGGTGTCCATGGGCGGTGTCGACTGCTTACCATCAGACATCACATTTGCTCGCCTGCCGCCTCTTGCAAAAAAATAAAAATAAAATATTATACTAGCTGCCAACCGACTTGTGGCCATATCCTCCTGATGTTTGCCCTAGGTGGCTAACATCAGACTGACAGACAGCAACTGGAGAGGCCTATGTCTAGCAGTGGACTGCGATAGGCTGAGGATGAAGATGAAATGATGATACTTTGCCGTTTTCTAACCTTAAATATCTCCAAAGTTTTCTGAAGAGTGGAACTACTTAGCAGTTAACTTTAAAATGACAAAATATTTTTTTTTTAAGATTATTTGCCACCTAAATTGAACTACGAGTAGGTACTACTGTTATATTCGTGTGCAATAAATAATTCTATCTGTCTTTTCAATTCTTGGATCTAACGTGCATAAAGACGACCATTCAAACGACAACTAAAAGCACCCCTATATCGAAAGGGTGTCACATAATACCTTCTCACCGCGTCGTAATTGTTTCAGTTCGAGTTCCTCTAATATTTATAATTAATATACTAATGTCTTACATACTATCTAATAAGTAAAAACATGTATTACTCGTATATAACAAAGAGAAAATTAAAACCATTCATTCTTTTTTTATATTGTCTCGGCATAGTGGCTTCCTCTCGCCTGATGGAAAGCTGAAAAGGAAGCCCAAGTCGCTCTGGCCACGGGCGGGAAATCTCAGTTTCCGGTCCAACACAGCCAGATTATGCTTCTTTACGTTTCGTTTAAAGGATTCCATATTATAAGAAGGCGGAAACACTTGAGCTGGCAGAGAATTCAATTTTTTGATGAAATGAAATAAGTTAACAAAAAATATGCAAGACGATTCTTGCAACTTGCGTTTGTATTGGGCGGAAGATCACGGGTAATTAGAAAGAAAGAAAGAAAGAAAAAACGTTTATTTAGTGCATAACAATACATGCCAATTTTAACAGCAACATAAAGGTAAAAAACGTGTGTAGGTATAGGCACATCTAACATAGTAACACATACACTATAGGGTAATGCACCAAAAGGGTGACCACTCAGCATTAGCCGTGACGCAAGCGCCGCGGCGCTGGTTTTCAGTGGTACCGTTAATAATAATAAAAATATAAAAAACACTGAAGTAAAAAAAATAAAAAATTAAAACATACGTAAAGTGACAAACCCGTAGACACCGCAACACCATGGAAGTTACAGGTGCGTTGCCGGCCCTTGATAAAACTGTAGGTCCCTACTAGTCGTGTCCATTCGAAATTGTCGCAGCTAGAAGCTGATTCCAAAGAACCATCATACATACAAAACTAGTTCCTGACATACATAATACGATGTTTTATGTGGAAATAGCAAAACGAATCAGTTAAAAGCTTAACCCTTCTCTCGACAACCTTTGATTAAAGGAAAGAATAGATTGCTTATAAGCATGCTATAGCATAAGCCCGCCTGAGTTGTACAACAAACACCTATCTGTTATATCTAGTTTTAAGTCAATTGTATGGTGTATAATGTCCCTGGAACATTTTATCATAGACTTTCACAGGTTAAAAATGTATATAAGTGTTATTTTTTTTTCTAAAAAGAGCTTTCAGGATGGACTCACTCCACCTGATGATAAGCGGTCGTGAGGTCCAAAAGTTGGGTCGACAGGCACAATAGAACAAACCCATTGCGCCTGTCGCCGTCACCCTGAAGGCCCACTGAGATGCCGTTTCACGCTCCGCCCAAAGAACCAAAGATTGCAAGAGGAGAAGTAGCCTACTATCTAAAATGTGTAATTTTTTGACACTTTTGTCTTGTTATTTGACTCCGTACACGAGTAAGTAAGGATTACCCCAATTTATTGCAAATCCCTTGAAGTATTCTTCTCGGAGCCAATATGCGAAACAATACCTCCCCACCCCCTACTTATTAATTCGAAGTAACGCCGAATGTGTGCGAAAATCTTTTGTTGCAGTCGAAGAGTGAATTTAGGAATGTCGTATTATAAAAAGTGTCATAATTTGACAAGTTTTATAATGGCGGTAAATTATTATAATGTTCTAATTAGGTTTGGCATCCTTTCTGCTTAATATAATAAACGCAAAAATTTGTTTAGATGGATGGATTGACTGGCTCGGTGTTTCGATTGGCAGTGACCCCTGCCTACTGAACCAAGAGTCGTGTGTTCGATTCCCACCCGGGACAAACATTCGTGTGATGAACACTTGTGTTTGTTCCGTGTCTGGGTGTTTATATTTGTATTTAAGTATTTATTTGTGGTACCTCCGTTGTTCTGATACCCATAACACAAGTGCTTAAGCTACTTACTTTGGCATTAGAGCAATGTATGTGATGTTGTCTGATATTTATATTTATTTGTTTATCATAAAATTTGTTACCTACTTACGTACGTTTTTGTCGAGAAAAATACAACAGAATGGATATGAATGAAAATTAACAGAAAGTTAAGATTAACACATCATCATCAGCTTGCAAACAAACGTCCACTGTTGGACATAGGCCTCCCCCAATGACGATTATCATTTGGGGGTTAGCTTTATTTATTTATTTAAAACTTTATTGCACAATATGGTACAAAAGGCGAACTTAATGCTAGGAGCATTCTCTACCAGTTAACCTTTGGATCATGCAGAGAGCAAATGTGTGTGCGGTGAGTGTAAAAAAAAACACTGTAAAAGATAATATCTAATTTATAATCAATATAAACTAATATGCTAAATATACTACTTATTAAAATACCACCACGATTGGCAAATGGGTTGTTGACATTAGCAGATTTTGTTTTGTACTCGGGTAAATGCTGTTGCCCGTGCTGTTATTAATTTATCTTCTATGATACCCGCGCGATAAGATGTGATTGTCTTTATTTTATTTGTTTACCAAAGACGTAAATTCTCATCTTTTATTTATTTTCTTAATCGTAGTACGTTAGTATCTAGTTAAAATTAAAAAAAGTTCAATAACCTATTTTTCCACTGGAGACACAGGTTTACTCCTAGTTCGATGGATTTCTAATCGAAGGCCGAGCTCGTTTTTACTTACCTATAATGTTGCCTCTGTACAGAACTGTTGTTAACTAAGAAACATTGATCAATAAAGATTTTTTTTATATTCATTTCCCGATATTCCCAAAAAGCCCGATGTCTCCCCACACCGCAGCACGTGCGTTAATAACCTTTTGTGAGCGCCACCCGCCGGGCGGAACACCCTGTAGAGAGAAATCTTCACTGGATGGATGTTCTAATATTCAAATGGGATACGGAACTATTATTGTTGGAGCCACTGTCGATATGAATGAGGACTGATACGTTTTGATACTTGAAGTTGAAGTGGTTATTTTTTTATTTTATCTAATTAAACCCGTAGAGGATAGGGTAATGTGGTGCGAATGAAATAGGTTTACGTTCACCAGTTGACGAAACAGGGCTATCAATTGATTGAACCCCTTACCTTCTCTTATTTGTTTAAATATTGCACAAAATGGCACGAAATGCAAACTTAATGCTAGGCAATTTTAAGGCTATGTAACAAGCAGAGTTGTTGTATTGTTTTGATTTGATTTCACATAAATTTTACTTTAAATTATTATGTTTGTGCTCAGTTTGTCTCAAGTTTACTTGCTGTGCAATAACGAATATCTATCTACCTAGCTACGTATGCCTTCTTAAAATCCTTCACGTAGATGCCAGTCCTAGAACAAGCTTTCATTTCATATACGGTGCTTCCTGATCGCTACGAAATCTTTATTCAAACGTTTTGTGTGTGGTTAAACGCTTGGTGTGGTAACCAAGGCACACCTTCCCAAATGACAATTGTCATTGGGGGAGGTCTATGTCCAGCAGTGAACGGTTGCTAGCTGTTTATGATGATACCTAAGTATCGAACCAAAAGCCTCAACAGTAAACAAACAAAGAAAATTAAAGATAAAAATCCACAATCTAAACTCGTTAAACAACGCAAAGTCTGATGACGTCGCGTTGCCGCAGGCGACTGTATCAAGCGTCAAGACTGTTCCGTCGCGCAACAACTTCTTTGCATACTTCCCGCGAACGCGCGAGTGTCAGTGCGCGATACGTCACATATATAGCGGCTGCCTACACATATTGCCTCACTAGTGCTGTTGGGGTGTCGATAGATTGCCTAGATAGATGTTTTTTTTACTCACCAGATCATCATCATCCTGCACTATGATTATCCAGACTCGGTAACAGCAGAACTCGTTTACCTCAACGCTAGTCGATTCTGCAGTTGATAAGGCCAGCCCACTGCCACTTCTGCTACACTGGGATTTAAGGGAGCGACCTATCATCTTTTTGCTTCAAGCCAACCTCACCTGCCCGTAGATGCATCCTGCCGAATAACAAACGAGGCGCTGGCAACTGACCGGTGGCTGTATAACTATCACAATTCAAGGCATAGCTAAATACCCCAGGCCGATAAAGGACAGCAGCGTCACCGCAGCGAAAAGCTAGGCCTTGCGATCGTCAACCCGCCTGCACAAAGCGGCGATTATGGGATATCCTCTAAATGTTTGCCCTAAGTGGCGAACAACTAGAGAGGCCTATTGGCGATCGCAGGGCGTAGCTTCTCGCTCCGATGACGCTGCTGCCCGTCATCGGTCTGTGGTTTTTAACTACGCTTTCAATTGTGATGGTTCTACCGCCAGCAGTCGGTTGCGAGCGCCTCGTTTGTTATTCGGCAGGACGCACCACGGGCAGGTGAGGCTTGGAGCGAAAAGATAATAAGCCGTTCCCTTACATCCCGTTGAGCTATATCGATGACTTATTATATTTCTTCGAAAACTCGTCCCATCACTACGTAGCGAGATATATCAACTCACTTCATTTATTCGTGCACCGTATCTTTTGTTTGCTATATTTTTGACAAGTACAAAGCGAAATCTGCGCTTGTCATATGTTTGACAGACGACTGGGGGCTAGTGGGGGGTGGCGGGGTGGCTAAGTTGTTATTAAGTACTGCACTTGAGGCTATAAAGGTTGGGGTAATTATTTCTCGTATTGAGTGGGTTCTTTGTGTTTGTTTTCTTTTTTATTATTGCTTGTCCTTATAGAATTGTACCTATATTATAATGTGTAATGTTTCAGTGCGGTAACGGAAGAGAATACAAAACACCTGTTCATTTCTTCCGTGTGCCGTAAGAGTCGAATAAGGGACTTCTTGAGATTTCTGCTTCTGAAACGGTGATAGTAATTGTTACGGCTGGAACTGGGGGTGTGGAATCAAACACGACAATTGGGAAACCACAAACACTTTACTAGTCCAGCCGCAGTGGACTGTATAACTCAACAACTTACAAAACAATAAAAAACCATAGCAACTAAAATACTTCCAAATATAAAACTATGTACAAAACTGGTAAAAAGGTAAAATCATATAAAAAGGTCGTTCTGTCCGCAACAGTAATCTTTACAAGAGTGGCAGGCAATTTCTATTTTTTTTTATTGCTGATAGTGGCAGACGAGCAGCTGGCCTGTCTCGTGTTAAACAATAACCGCCGCCCATGGACACCAGCGATGCCAGGAGCATAGCTATGCCGCTGCTTACCGTAAAGAAAGAGCTCTCTTTAAACCACGCTTAAAGAAGAACATGTCGTAGCGATCAGGGAACACCGCGGCTGGGAGGTCGTTCCAGAGTATTTCAGTCTTTCAAGCTAACATGGCGGTGGCAACGGATAAGTGATTGACTCGGTTACTTGTCCGTTGTCAGAGCGACTTGGGTTTCTTATTTAGCTTTTCGTCAGGTAAAAGTAAGCCTCTATAGTGATCATCATCATGTTTTATAACTTTGCTCTGATCGAGTCCTCACAATTCAATGTCCAATTGGCGAAATCAATCTGATGCGACCGGAGTGAGTTCGTGAAGTTCACGCCTTCCGTCAGGAAAACGAGGGAGAGGACAATCCTCCAAGATGTATGGTGGTTTGATTTAGAGACCACAATTATGATAAGTAGTGTTTTTTATTGGGATTTAAGGGAGCGGCCTATCATCTTTTCGCTCCAAGCCAACCTCACCTGCCCGTGGTGCATCCTGCCGAATAACAAACGAGGCGCTGGCAACCGACTGGTGGCGGTATAACCATCACAATTGAAGGCGTAGCTAAATACTAAAGACCGGTGACGGGCAGCAGCGTCACCGGAGCAAGAAGCTACGCCCTGCGATCGCCAACCCGCCTGCCCAGCGTGGCGATTATGAGTATATCCTCCAGATGTTTGCTCTAAGTGGCGAACAACTGGAGAGGCCTATGTCCAGCAGTGGACTGTAATAGGCTGATGATGATGATGATGATGGAGTGTTTTTTATTATTCAGAAAATACCGATTTATTCTCGGCTTGAACGCCTAAAAATGTAGGTACGAGTATGTCTCGGGGAACAAAAAGAGAACACTACTTTATATGTACCTTTCTATATTCATTTCTATAGTACTCAAAGGAGTATACCGAATACATGCTAAGTCATATTCCTACTAAACTCCCAATTCCGGAACGTAAATATAAAATATTATCAGCGAACGACATCGAAAATCCCCGAATTGTTTCTCGCCATTGTAAAATATGGCGAATGAATATAAATGTTCTCAAATATGGCAACACCAAGTCGTATTGGCTGAAATATGTTTACAATAACATTCAGTTGAAGATGTATGACGCACTTTGGGGATGAAAGAAGGGGTAGCCTATTCCGCTGACGGTTCGATGTAATAAAAGATGGTAATCTTGTGTTTGCAAGAATTGTGGATGCGAAGATTTTGTTTGGGAAAATATTGTGTTGCACTTAGAGTGTGTATTCGATAGGCATATACATACATACATACAATACATTATATTGGTATCGTTCCGCATTTATCTTTTCTAGAGCTCGAAGGAGGTGTGGGCCTTAGTGTTTTCTCTTTAGCAGTTCTGGAGGCTAGGGGACCATTGCACGTGGCAGAAAATTTCACAGCAAAAATTTACTTAGGACTAGAAAACGAAGCTAGGTTTCACATAACTCAGTAATGACACAGCCTTAGTAAGTAGCTTAGTAACTAGTCCATCTTCTACGCTTTCAACCGTCTAAGCGATAGATACTTCGGTCGCACTCAGCGATTCTTCAAGCGCTAATCTCGCCGGCTGGCGGCCGCCACAGAGCTTTGTGCGTTCGGTATCAAACGCCCCGCAGCCGCGACAAATGCACGGCTGAGCCATCGGGCCCGCTGCAATATCCTCTTCCTGCGCTCAGCTGAGACGACGTGCTACGAATTGTACAGACGTGGCATTGACAGCAACAATTGATTAGACAGACACGATTTTCTCTTTAAAAGTGTTGTGTCATATCAGCCGTTTAGTGTGAATGAAAAAAGACTACTTATGGAAGCATTCTGGTTCATGTAAAACGGCTACCGCTACTCATGGACTAAGAAAGCCAAGGACACAATCAAGATGCGCCATACTGACAAAACAACTCTTACGACCAGTACAATTGTTGTTAAAAGTGTATTTTATACTCGCCTTTTGTAGATTCCTAAGTCGCGAGCATTCGGAAAAGTCACAGCTGGAAACCAATTCCTAAGAACAGTTGCACGTGGCAGAAAACTTCACAGCAAAAACTGACTTAGACTTCATGATATGAAGATGTTATGATGCATCCGCTAAGAAAGGATTTTGATAACTTTTACCCCCAAGGGGACGAAATAGGGGATGAAACTCTATTCCAAGCGGACGAAGTGGCGGGCACAGCTAGTAAGTATCAGACAACATCACATACATTGCTCCGATCCCAAAGTAAGTAGCTTAAGCACTTGTGTTATGGGTATCAGAACAACGAAGGCACCACGAATAAATACTTAAATAATCCATAAATACATAAATACTTAAATACATAAATAAATAAATAAATAAATAAATAAAATATAGTTTATTGCTCAAGATATTACAAACACATTACAGAACAAGCGAAATAACATTAATTACATAAATACACGTTGACAGTTAACAAAAAAAAATCCATGAGCAAACACAAATACATAAACACCCAGACACGGAACAAACACAAGTGTTTATCACATGAATGTTGGTCCCGGGTGGGAATCGAACCCACGACCAGTGGCGTAACTACAGGGTGGCATGTCGGCAAAATGCCACGGGCCCCCAGCCGTAAGGGCCCCGGTCGGGAGAATCCAAACTACTAACATTTATTATTACACATTTAGTGAAAATCTGATGAATTTGCCACGGGCCTCGAATGGTATAGTTACGCCACTGCCCACGACCCTTGGTTCAGAAGGCAGGGGTCACTACCAATTGAGCCACCGAGCCAGTGAATTATAAATCCGGAAACCACACGGAAAACATAGTATAGAATAGACAAAGTCAATTTCATTCTCAGTGTAGAGCTATGCGAATCCTTTCAATCCAATAGCCATCGCCCCTTCTATCCGTCTCCTAGCTCTGAGGAAGCACATTTCAGCGCTGCGGGGGCCATCTTCTCACTTCGAAAAATATATTTTATACTCGACATTTTATATTGACAACGCGTTTGCAGACTTTATGAACCCTCTATATTACTTTTTATGACGTTTGTCGCACTTCCCTTAGCACGAATGGGGTTACATATTTAAATTCACCGATTTATATTATAATCGATCGTGTTGATGAGATTATGCGAGAGCTACGGGAGACGTACTGAATTTTAATGACGTGGAATTTCAATTTTCGGGATCCATATAAAGGAAAAATCGAGTAGGGAAAAGTTTAATCGTTTTCAGGGAAGGTTGGTTTTGTTTGAGGTGGATTGCCATTGACTCGAGAAGAAGGGAAGACGAGTTTAGATAAGTAGTATACTCACTTATACTGTCTTTATGATGTTTGTTTTTTTTTTGGTAATGACAGATATAAGGAAGCTCATAGAAATGTGTCTTTTTTATGCAAGAGGCGGCAGACGAGCAAGTGTGATGCCTGATGGTAAGCAATCGACACCGCCCATGGACAACCGCAACTCAAATCGAGTTCTGGGGTCGCTGCCGGCCTTTTAAATAGGAGTACGCTCGTTTCTTGAAGGCTCTCAAGTCGTAGCTGTTCGGAAAGACTGTCGTAGAAAGTTGGATAAGTCAGAATACCATGGTCATGTTAGTATAGGTCATGCATACAAATGTTTGTGCTGTGCGGGGATAGAATGTGTAACTACTGTGTCGAAGGAATGGTCGTCAAGATAAAATGTTTGTATTCGCAGCCTTATTTGGATTATAGGCTTTTTTTTGTTTATAAAAAGAGCGTTCAGGATGACCTCACTCCACCTGATGGTAAGCAATCGTGAAGTCCAAATGTTAGGCCAACAGGCACAATAGGGCATACCCACCGCGCCTGCCGCCCTCACCCTGAAGGCCCACTGAGATGCCGTTCACGCCCCGCCTAAAGAACCCAGGATTATAAGAGGAAGGAAACACATGAGCTGGAAGGGCATTCTATGGTTTAATGGCACGGGGCAGGAACGAGGCACTGAACCTCTTGTACACGCCTCTATTGTCTGTATAGTATGCGGATGACAACGCTGTCCAGCACGTGTTGTTCGGGAGAGGAAAGGAGAGGATGGGATTAGTTGGAATAACTCTTCGTTGCTTGTGTTCAATTAATAACATTCATTAAGAGAGGTAGGGCATAGCGAATCTTCGCTTGAATTGAGCTGCCCGTCCGGGGAAGGACCTCCACCCTATAGAATACCGCAGTCAAATGACCTTTTGGTCGTGTTTCTGCTGGCGAGTAGGGTTTCCAGAGCTCGTGGGGGGGTTAGGGTTGGGCTGGCATGGCTCTTGCGGCAGATGACGGCGTCGAAGGAGGCCTGGCGAGCGATGCTCGCATTCTGCGAGACAGTGATCTCGCAGAAGGAGGCGGCGGAAAGAGAGCGTGAGGCCGCGGTAGACGCGCCCGCTCTACGCCGCCCCCGGCCCGGGCGTCGCCGGAGGGCATACAACGCATCGTATGCCCTCTGAGCCTCTCCTTCGTGCCCCGAGTGGTGAGTGCGGGGGCGCGATCCACTCATAGGGGCGTAACGGTGTGGTGGGTGCAGCCACACCGTTGCACGAGGTCCGCCTGGGGAGCACCCTATTGCTCCCCGGAAGCCGGGGGTAGGGGTATTTGCCCTCCCCGGACCAGGAGTGCTGGCCGCTTGTCATCTGCGGCTGGCCAGGGCATGCAGGGATGCGGCGGTATGCTTCGGCGTTGCCCGTGTCCCTGCAACTTGCTGCCCACTGGCGACACAGGGGGGTTTAGTGGGTATACCCTCCCATTTCGGGAGGTGTGAGTCCCACACACCATGTCACCTCCCCCCGGAGGTGGCATGACGGTGCCTAATGCATTCCCCTCTAAAAAAAAAAAAAAAAATAAAAAAAAATGGGCTGGCATGGCGGTGGCAACTGACAGGTAACTGACCAGTTACTTGCCCGTTGTCACAGCGACTTGGGCTTCTCTTTCGCTTTCCATCAGGCGTAGAGAGGCCATTATGTCGAGCCACTATAAAAAAAATCCCTTATTGTAGGCCTTGCTTATCTCAATACATTGATGTCCTTCAACACCGCAATGGAACATCACAAACATCAGTCAATACCCATAATTATCGCTTTGTTTCTCCGCTCACCGATCTCAATCCCCCTTACACCTTAATGCAAAAACTATGCCATACGAACAAACAGCCCTAACAATGAAATTCTCACTTACGCCCCTCGGATAACAAGCCGAACTGAAGATCACAAAGCGAGGCGTTAAGAATCCACATTGGTAGTTCGCCGGGATTGATAAGAGGCTCCGATTGTCATTACTAATCAGCGGATCAAAGGCATCGGTTTACGTATGTCAGGTGTCGGGAGGTAACTGAAAATGTTTGGGTTACTGTTTGTTCAATCTCTGGGAAACGGTCACGTTGTACATAATATCTAACTTTGTTAATAGTGTTTTACCAATAGATGTCACTATCGCCAGTTACATCGCGAAAGCATTGTGATTCGACAACTCTACATATAGTCACGGCGTTGACAATAAGTTTGTTTTCTTTTTGAGCAAACGGAGTTTTATTTACTGTTCAACCACAGTGTTCAACCTTTCACAGTTACTGACATTGAAACTGTTCTGGTGGTTCATTTGGTCACAACCAAGCAAGTCGGCAGGTTCACAACCTTTCTGGACTAAGGGTTCAAACCTTCATCGTCATCATCAGCCTATTGCAGTCCGCTGCTGGACATAGGCCTCTCCAGTTGTTAGCCACTTAGGGCAAACATCTGGAGGATATACCCATAGTCGCCACGCTAGGCAGGCGGGTTGGCGATCGCAGGGCATAGCTTTTAGCTCCGGTGACGCTGCTGCCCGTCATCGGTCCGTGGCATTTAGCTATGCCTTCAATTGTGATGGTGATTGTGACTTAAAAATACATACAACTATAATTCATTGCACGTAACCTACGCACGCAAAGACATGGTTTTAATCAAAGTGAGGTACTACTATTTATTTTTTTTATGATAGAGGGCTTGAAAGTTACCTGATCGTAAGTGATCACTTCAGCCTATAGACACCGCAACACCAGGGAAGTTACAGATGCGTTGCCGGCCCTTGAAAAATCTATAGGCTCGCTTTTTGAAGGTCCCTAAGTCATATCCACTCGGAAAAATTGCAGCTGGAAGCTGATTCCAAAGACCGAGTTGCTCGAGGCAGAAAATAGCGCGCAAAACGCACCGTGGAAGACCTCCAACTATCAAGATGATAAGGATGAAATCTAGAATTGGTGCGAGATGTACGATGATGAAAAATGGCAGCCGGTACCGGATCAAACAATTCCTCCGAACACTCGCCGTGATATATACGGTAGAAAACGCACAAAGACGCAATATCCCTGCGCAAAGATAAAGGGTAAAAACTACTTAAATGTTCCAGAAAGTCAGCTACACCATTTTCCTCAACTCCTAGTCCCATCCATAGTCATCCATATTCAATGCGCCGATGCGTCGCGTACGCGAGCGCTCATTCCCTACTATCGCTTTGATCTCCGCATCTACCGCGATCCGCTGTTTTGATGCAACTGTACTTGCCAAGTGTCTACTAAACCTATTTTGTGAATAATTTGAAGGAAATTAGCGCAATGGAAACACAACACTTGTATAGCCGCCTCGGACTGGTCTTTGATTGGCTCGATGGCTCATTTGGTAGTGACTTTTGCCTTCTGAGCTAAGGGTCGTAGGTTCAATTGCCTCGTATAATGTTACGTATATCTTCTAAAAAATAAATATATAAAACTCAAAGGTGACTGACTGACATAGTGATCTATCAACGCACAGCCCAAACCACTGGACCGATCGGGCTGAAATTTGGCATGCAGGTAGATATTATGACGTAGGCATCCGCTAAGAAAGGATTTTGATCAATTCTCGAAATTCCCGCGAGAACGAGAAATAGCGGATTTTTTTTTAAAATCTAAACACGCGGACGAAGTCGCGGGCAAAAGCTAGTACCTATTTACAAAAAAAAAGAATTTAAGTAAGTTTATCGGTCGTCTAGTACCTACTCGTAGATGGAGACATAACTTAACCTGTTAATTACCTGTGACCTCCTTATCAACTCCTCTATCTGCCCGACACGTCACACGTATACGTCACGGCGTGTACGTCACAACGTATACGTCACGCGATTATCCGCGCGCACGCCGGACAGAGGAGGGATTTATGACGTCATAAATCACTATTTCAATATTAGACGCCGCCAGACGCGGCGTTAGCTAATTTGTATCGGGTTTAGTCGGGATTTGCGATGCACTTGATGCACCTTTGGATATGCACTGTTTAATAGTTGAAGTTTACTATTGATGAAAATAAGTAAGAGAGGTAGGGCATAGCGAATCTTCGCTCGAATTGAGCCGCCCGTCCGGGGAGGGACCTCCACCCTATAGAATACCGCAGTCAAATGACCTCCGAGTCGTGTTTCTGCCGGTGAGTAGGGTTTCCGGAGCTCGTGGGGGGTTAGGGTTAGGCTGGCATGGCGGTGGCAACTGACAGGTAACTGACCAGTTACTTGCTCGTTGTCACAGCGACTTGGGCTTCTTATGTCGAGCTACTATCCTTCCTCCTAGCGTGGTCCCGGTTTGTGCCTCTAGGCCCAGGGTCCGCTTTGACCATTATCCTAGATTTAGCGAGTCTGGTTATTACATTGAAGCGACTGCCATCTGACCTTCGTAACAATCAGAAAGGGGAACCAGACAAATTTGGATCATGATTACACATTCAGAATTAAACTGGATGTGCAGGTTTCCTCACGATGTTTTTCCTTCACCGCTAAGTTAGTGGTATAATTCTGCACATAGATAAATGTCGAGCCACTTTAAAAAAAAAACATCCCTCCGAGATTAATCTGAATACCTAGTACTAGGCCTATAGCTTCATCAATGTACCTACGATTGTTCTAGCAGCCCATAACTGTAGGCCACTAATGATCCATTTGACAGCTGAAATCCATAGCGCAATGAGCGATTAATCACGGCCGCATCAGACACACAATCAATGGGCCATCATCATCGATCTGCCTATTGTTCGGTTAATGACTGTGAGTATATACGTATGACATGCCAAATCTAATACTAGTGCTCTCCTGACCTCTGGAATTCCGGTCACAGGAGGGTACAGGATATAGTTGATAAGCATTGTAGCCTCCCGTCGCGTCGCCTGTTAGTAAGCGAAGGACTGGACCAAGTCGCTGCCATCATCAGCCTATTGCAGTCCACTTGACTGCTGGCTAGGCCTCTCCAGTTGCTCGCCGCTTAGGGCAAACACCTGGAGGATATACCTGGGCAGGCGGGTTGGCGATCGCAGGACGTAGCTTCTCGCTCCAGTGATGGACAGCAGCCCGTCATCGGTCTGTGGTATTTAGCAACGACTTCAATTGTGATGGTTATACCACCACTAGTCGGTTGCTAGCGCCTCGTTTGTTGTTGGGCTGGATGCGGGCAGGTGAGGTTGGCTTGGAGCGAAAAGATGGGCCGATAAACCGCTTCCTTATCAGTCGATGTGGCTCCGGACAAGTAATCTTCAAATAAATAAATAAATAACCTAATACATGCCACGCTGGGCCACACAGCGCCATCTAGCCCCAAACTAAGCCGAAGCTTGTATAATGGGTACTGACAACTGATAAACTTATTTAAATACTTTTTTTGTAAATAAATACATATTATACATAGAAAACACCCAGGCCAATACAAACTAACATGTTCATGAACACAAATGTTTGCACTGTGTGGGAATCGTACCCACGACCCTCGGCTCCAAAGGCAGATGTCACTACCAAATGAGCCATCGAGTCAGTCAATCTTCAAAGGTTTCTTACAAGATACCTCGGCTTATTCTGAGTGGACACCTTTTGTGTTGTCACAATGTATTTTATTGTACATTTGCAAACTTTAAAATTTCTACATTGTAAGTGATACTAATAAACATTTTTCTTCGGATCTTTTTGCGGGTAGATGGTATATTTACTATGACAGTATAATATCTACAACTCTACATATTACCACGGAAACGTCGCCTCATCACCTGCTCACACAGTCCGATAATAACAAGATTATTATTAGACGTGAATTATTGTTGCAATTAGATCCAACAGAGGGAAATGGCGGCGGAGCGGCGGACACTCCGCGAGTAAATCAATCAGAGGACAACGCCGCCCGGATCTGGGTGACGTGAGGACATAACAAGACGACACTAGCTTTTTTAAACACCTGGCTAACACATCTCTCTAAGTCTTTAAAGGTTTCAACACTAGAGGAGAACACAACGTCAAAAGGTTTTTTTAACCAAAAAAATTAAACCGTTTTCAAAAAAAACACAAACGACCAAAACTAAAAAGCGATAAATAACTTAAGTAATTCTATCCTTAATACATAATTATTTAAATATTACAATTATCACTTATTTTTGAAGTCGGTGCCAGCCTCTCGGTACCTAACGTAGACTGTTGTTGTATGACGCGCGCGGCCGGCAAATCCACACGAAAATATACATTTATTTGTTTGGCTGGCACCGACTTCAAAAATAAGTGATAATTGTAATATTTAAATAATTATGTATTAAGGATAGAATTACTTAAGTTATTTATCGCTTTTTAGTTTTGGTCGTTTGTGTTTTTTTTGAAGTCGGTTTAATTTTTTTTTAAAAATAATTTTATTTCACTATTTTTAGTTGCGTTAATGTGCTGTGACCTTGAAAAAAGGCTAATTAATGTCCTTAAGAGTTTTACTTAGGAATGAAAATTTTGCTTAAGTCAAGTGAAGACTTTGCGATCTAGAATCAAGCATATCACTTACCAAATCATCGGCCCTATTAGCCCTGCATAAGTACATACTACTACCTAGTTTAATATCGACCAATGTCAGTACTGTCCCCTAACTCCTAACCGTTAAGGAGTTCTGTGGCTTCATCATCAGCACCAGATGTTGACGCCCGGAAGCATATACCTGAGTAAAATATGATTACGTAACAAAAACACCATATTATGAGCATACAATTTTCGGTTGTTGCCCTCAATTTCTCCAGGATCCCATCATCAGATCCTGACTTGGTGATAATGGGACCACCTCGGAAGTGTCCTCTGTCGAACTGTCGAAAAATTTTTGAAATCCATCCATAATTGACGGAAATATCGGTGAACATACATAAAAAAAAAAAAAAATATTATACATACAGACGAATTGAGAACCTCCTCCTTTTTTCGAAGTCGGTTAAAAAGGAGGAAATTCTCAATTCGACCCGTATGGTTCCATAACCTAAAGTTAAAAATAGAACCATATTTATAAGACGGTAATACGATAACACTAGGCTTTTATAAGCACCTGCCTGTGGTATTAGGCTAAGCCTTCAATTGTGATGGTTATACCGCCACCACTGCTGGACATAGGCCTCTCCAGCAGTGGACTGATGTGTGCTGATGATGATGATACCACCACCAATCTGTTGCCAGATCCTCGTCTGTCATTCAGCAGGATGCACCACAGGCAGGTGAGGTTGGCTTGGAGCGAAAAGATGAAAGGTCGCTCCCTTACATCCCTGCATCTTTGTAAAGCCTTACAAAATATAAGAGTCAAACTTTGACAGCTACTTAAAAGTATATTGAGCTGCCCGTCCGGGGAAGGACCTCCACCCTATAGAATACCGCAGCCAAATGACCTCCGGGTCGTGTTTCTGCTGGTGAGTAGGGTCTCCGGAGCTCGTAGGGGGTTAGGGTTAGGCCGTCATGGCAGTGGCAACTGACAGGTAACTAACCAGTTACTTGCCAGTTGTCACAGCGACTTGGGCTTCTCTTTCGCTTTCCATCAGGCGCAGGGAAGCCATTATGTCGGGATACTATAAAAAAAATCAATTGACTTTGCAGTACACATCCACATTTATATAGCAAGTTTGTACCAAATCAATGATCAATAGACAAATAGCACCTACAATTCGCGTCACAAGCAACACGGTTGTTACAAACGACGCCGCGACACCGACAGACAAATAGAATTGTACGGACCCCGGGCAATTAGTTCCACGCTAGTTTCGATATGAAATACAGCCGTTCGGATCAACTAAGACATATAGATTAGGGCGGGACACACGGGCCCTGCGAAGCCTTTGATATTGACTGATTTGATATTTGACTGGCTCGGTGGCTCAATTGGTAGTGAACCAAGGGTCGTGGGTTCGATTCCCGCCCGGAACAAAGATTCGTGTGATGAACACTTGTGTTTGTTCCGTGTCTGGGTGTATTTAAGTATTTATTTGTGGTACCTTCGTTGTACTGATACCCATAACACAAGTGCTTAAGCTACTTACTTTGGGATCAGAGCAATGTATGTGATGTTGTCTGATATTTATATTTATTTATACTTAGGTATATCACCAATATTGGACCTTATTTATAACTAGTTGTTCCGGCGGCACGCGTAGCACGTGTGGATATCGGGTTTCAAAAATAACGGACTTCCATAAAATGGTGCCTAAATTTTAAGTTAGACTTCTAGCAATACATTGGTGAAAACCGCATTCAAATCCATGCAGTAGTTTTCGCGTGATGCGCATTCAAACACACAGATAAAAATTTCTCCCATTTTCCCAACACTTTCCTTCACTCCTCTGCTCCTTTTGTAGCGTGATGAAAAATATATTATAACCTGCCCAAGGGTAAGAAGAATAATTGTACCAAGTTTCGTTGAAATCCGTCGAGTAGTTTTTGTTTCTATAACGAACATACCGACAGACAAAAATTTTACTGATTGCATTTTTGGCATCAGTATCGATCACTAATCATAACCTAGGTTGTCTACTTGTAACAAGAATGTCAATGTAGTGGTAAGTAGTACATATTGCTTTTTGAATTGCAAAAAGTTAAGTAAAAATCCCACTTGAGGATACAACAATGTGAAAAAAACATTTTCTATCGCTTTTTTTGCAAGAAACATATTCATTCACTAGCTGTGCCAGCGACTTCGTCCGCGTGGAATAGTTTCTTGGGTAGTGATTTTAATGACCCCCAGTGCCTGGCAGCTGGCAGCGGCGCGACGCAGATCTCGGCGCGCTTTATATACCTACCCGCGCAAACGTACAGCAGGCTCGACGTGATTAGTTAAATGGGCGTAACTTTTTTATTTATGGACCGATTAACATGAAACAAACACTAAATGTTAAGGGAAGCTTTCAGCAATATATTAGTGAAAACCGCATCTTAATCGGATACGCGGTTTCTGAGATTAGCGTGCACAAACATACAGACAAACAGACAAACCGACAAACAGACAAAAATTCCAAAAATCTTTGTTTTGGGTACTATTGCATTAATAAAGGCCTCCCATAATATTTTTTCACATATATCTTCCATGTACAGACAGCGACTCGTTACATTTTTATTATATGTAACTATAGAAGACTAGCTGTGCCTGCGACTTCGTCCGCGTGGAATAGTTTCTTGGGTATTGATTTTAATGACCCCCATTGCCTGGCAGCTGGCAGCGGCGCGGCGCAGATCTCGGCGCGCTTTATATACCCGCGCAAACGTACAGCAGGCTCGACGTGATTAGTTAAATCGGCGTAACTTTTTTATTTATGGACCGATTAACATGAAACAAACACTAAATGTTAAGGGAAGCTTCCAGCAATATATTAGTGAAAACCGCATCTTAATCGGATACGCGGTTTCTGAGATTAGCGTGCACAAACATACAGACAAACCGACAAACAGACAAAAATTCCAAAAATCATTGTTTTGGCTACTATTGCATTAATAAAGGCCTCCCATAATATTTTTTCACATATATCTTCCATGTACAGACAGTGATTCGTTACATTTTTATTATATGTATAGATAGATGTATAGATATAGAGTATAGATATAGAAGAAGATGTATAGATATAGAAGATGTGAGAAGCCTATCAAAACCTTGTCTGACCGTGTGTACGAGGAACCGCCCTATAACATATGCCAAATCCATGGTTCAACCATTTTGCATTCGGCAACCGGCTCCCTTTTAAGTGACGTCAATATGCAACATCCAATTTGGCCGCCAAACGTCACAACGTGCAACCCTACCACCAACCAATATGGTCTTTACGACCCAGCACTTAGAAATGGGAATTGTAAATTCGACCATCTTGTTAATCTCTCCTGTCGTGCGCTCCTAGATCTGATGTCAGGTTGTTCCGCTATGAAATATAGTTTCGCCTTCATTGAATCCGTGATAAATTGACGCAAAGGGAAGGTGGTTATTGAATAATAAGTATGGCTTGTTGATATCACCCGTCCGGATTTGCTAGTGTGACATGCCTTTTACAATACGGAATTTGTAATTGCTTTGATGGCGTAGTGCGTGATTGATCAGCAAAAAGCGTCTGTTAATTAGTATAATGTGTGATTAATAGTGATATGAGCGAATTGTTAATATTCGTAATAGGTCCGCGTTAATTGGTAGTCGCATTTTAGTGGCAGATAACTTTTGCGGTGATGGCGATAAACAGTTTGTTTTAGTTGAATGTTAAGCGTGACAAAACTAGCAGCTATTATTGTGGTATTAGAAATAATATCCGCTAGCATTGAATATATTAATATTGGAGCAAAAGCGATTAAAGTGTGCGACAGGTTAAGCTCGTACTTACACACAGCATATAATGTTATCGCAGTATTTTTTTATGACTGATGTGGACGTATTTAGTTATAAAACATTTTTCAGCAAAAAATAATTATTGAAAAATTGTTTTTTTCTGCCATCACGAGATTTAAAAATTTTGAAAGAAACTTTTACACTACAGTTCCATTATACTCGTATGTTTCTTTATTTTTTTCCTATCTTCCTTGTCGGTTCACATTATGTCGCAGTTATTTTGCCATATATTCCTTTAAAATTGTGTTACTATAATCATTTCAATAACTTTGGAAAGTAATTAAACTTTTCTTCAATTAGTATCGCTGTAATTGCTGTACATAGGGCGATTATCCTTGTATTAAGCGTTTCTGCAATCTTTATCAATTATGAAAGAACTCCTAAGTCCTGATTCGAAACCATATAAGAACATTGATCATATCAACGCGTAGCTTGCAGTTATGCGCTTTTATGTTTCCTTATAAGGCTGAAAATGATTCATACCTATTTAATCCTGCTACCTATATTGATGGCACAATTTTTGTTCATAAAAAAGACATGTAAAAAGTTATGTCACACAAATAGACTCCTCACAATATTGTCCATTGTAAATGCATATCAAGAAACAGAATGTCAAACATAAAAGCGATATTATTAGAAAATAAAAGATTTTATTAAACGGGGACAAACCCGAAACCAATACCGAGGGTCATAAACAAATTATTCGTAATGCCAGTACTCCGCTGTCAACCCCAAATGCGCCTATAAAAATACACACCCGGACGTACCGCCAGCCAAAAACGGCCGACCGTAATAAAGAAATGCGATAAACCGACGAAAAAAACGACCAGACATGAATTCATTGGTATGACATTTGGGGTTTTCGTCGAATGGACACGGTTATGGCGGAGGAAATTTTCCTCTAGACATATTTCCTCCTTATAGTTTTATGGGATCGGCCCCCATCTTTTATTGGTCGTCCGGATTCTTGTCAATCCTATTACTGCGGGTCGTTTTTGCCCGTCGCACGCTTTTTAGGGTTATGACGGATATTGAAAGTTCCAATTGTTTAATTTGCGGTCGTTGAGGCCGTTCTCGCGTTTGATTAAAACTTCCCCCTGTTGTAGGGTTAGAACAATTATATTATTTGGGCAATAATAGATAGGTGCCTAATTATATAACACTCATTTTAATTGGCTCCTCTGGTGTTACGGTAACTACGGGCTGAAGTGTTTAGGTATCATTAAGAGACCTTCAGGCCAATTTGCCCCCTCTGTCATAAAAAGCCATGTTAATTACTTGTCTTGTGTACCTATTGATTGAAATTGTCCTGTGTATCAAATGTAATAATAAATAACCCAAGACATGCCACCCTGGGTCACACAGCGTCATCTAGCCCCTGACAGCCCCCTACTACAACTGATAAACATATTTAGTTAGGTACTTTTTTTGTAAACATATGCATAAGTATTATATAAGTGTTATATTAAACACTCAAACCAATATAAACAGACATGTTCATGCACACAAATGTTTGTAGTGCAACTACGCAACACTTAGAAGGCAGAGGTCACTACCAAATTAGCTAACGGGCCAGTTTCGATACAAAACTAGTAAAATTCTATTGTAGACTAAAGCATCATTTATCTTTTGGTCTTATTCTTATTGACTGGCTCGATGGCTCAATGACTGGCTCGGTGGCTCAATTGGTAGTGACCCCTGCCTTCTGAACCAAGGGTCGTGGGTTCGATTCCCACCCGGGACAAACATTTGTGTGAAGAACACTTGTGTTTGTTCCGTGTCTGGGTGTTTAAATTTGTATTTAAGTATTTATTTGTGGTACCTTCGTTGTTCTGATACCCATCACACAAGTGCTTAAGCTACTTACTTTGGGATTAGAGCAATGTATGTGATGTTGTCTGATATTTTTTTAAAAAAATCTATCGAATGATAATTTAGTACATGAAAATTTAACCGTCTAAGCAAAATAAACAAACCGATTGCCTCCTCGCAGTAACCTAAGTAAAGGTACATTTCGAGAATGCTTCTATGCCAATGAATTAGCTAAAAACGTTGAAGGAACGATGCCAAAATGGCCCCCATTACTCGAGTTACATTCAAATCGAGACGACGAATAAAGGGAATTGAAAACGGAAATAAGAAAACAAAGCGTTCTCGAAATAAAAAAATAACATGATATCTTGTAAAGCGGTCTAGTTTTTGGTGTTTACATGGCGCGATTACAGATGAGACAGTTGACATCTGATCTGATTCCGAAGAAAGTATACACACTATACCTACAATGTCACATTTTTGAGAGAGGTAGGGCATAGCGAATCTTCGCTCGAATTGAGCTGCCCGTCTGGGGAAGGACCTCCACCCTATAGAATACCGTAGTCAAATGACTATGTCGTATTTCTGCCGGTGAGTAGGGTTTCCGGAGTTGTAGAGGGTTAGGGTTGGGCCGGCATGGCGGTGGCAACTGACAGGTAACTGACCAGTTACTTGCTCGTTATCACAGTGACTTGGGCTTCTCTTTCGCTTTTCATCAGGCGTAGGAAAGCCATAATGTCGAGCCACATCAAAATAAAAAAAAATTAAAAAATACATCAGACAACATCACATATTATATTACACCGATCACAAAGTAAGTAGGTAAGTACTTGTGTTATTATAAGAACAACGATGGTATCACAAACACATAATTAAAATACAAATATAAACATCCAGACACGGAACAAACACACCTCGTTACCTATGTGATGTTGTCGGATATTTATTAATTATAAAATTTATATTACTCCTACGAGTATAACTATAATCATATTTATATGGTAGTCTAATGTCAATTCATCCCTTTCTATATAAAATATCTAAAATGTTACTAATTATTTCTGTATCAAATAGCAGAATCTTGAAGTAATCAAACACAGGCCAAGAAAAAAAAATACAAATTTTCAGGAAACCGTGTCACAAACAAATTTCTTTCTTGAACTTTCCGGGCCATGTAAACGCCACAACGTCGCGGCAATTTTTGATATTAAAATTTTCAATAATGCCTAATGGATGTCGCGGGTTCGACTCCCGGTATTGAGTGCGCCCCACGCGCTCTTAATACGCCCTTTGTCTACCCGCCATTGTTGGAGTGTTTGATGTCTGATGACTAGTGTCAGTCTAGTCGGATTCGGGTTTGGAATGGGCTAATTTTTGAGCACTACTCAAATTTCAAAGTAATGTGTTTTTGAAATGTTAGGCTACTAGATTTTCCGTTCGCATTATCATAAGCCTGTAAACGTCCACTGCTGGACATTTGGGAGCATTTTTTTTATGAAATAGGGGGCAGACGAGCAGACGGTTCACCTGATGGTAAGTGATAACCGCCGCCCATGTACATCTGCAACATCAGGAGTTAAAGCTGCGCTGCCGGCCTTTAAGGTTTCAAAGTCGTATCGTTCCGGAAACACCGCTGCGCTGGCGACAAAGCATTCCACAGTTTAGTCGTGCGGGGCAGAAAATTGCGAGAGAAGCGCACAGTTGTGGATTGCCAGGTGTCGAGATGGTACGGATGGCAAGCTTGATTTGCCTTAGCCACCACTCTTGGCAGGCGGGTTAGTGACCGCAGTACGTGTTATTTGTACCCAGGTAAACGCTACTGCACGTTTCCTGATATTCCCTTAGTCGTCTTCTACGACATCCACGGGATGAGGTCCTATTCTAAGTCCGGAAACCATCAAACCAAACTCTTTGCCGTGCTCCTTGTTCCCCGAGAGATTAGGTAATCTTCCGATGTTCAAGGCGAGAGTGAACCGGTTGGCCTGTATCTTGATGCTATTAATAATCTACAAATAACCTAATAGCAATGCGTAAGTTTCACGGAAAGAAAACCAAACCTTTTCGTGACTGTACCTTATTTACTTCCCCCTACACAAGTAGGGTAGGTACAAACCTAACGTTAAACAGAACACCTAGCACACACCGCAGTACCTGCAGGGCTAAACAAATCTCCACGGCACGAGCGACGCTGATGTATCAGCACGGATACCGCGCGGCAGAAGAGACGACCGACCGATATGTTTTGTCGCCTCGCAGCGCGCGACACTACATAGAGCTACGAATGTTGCTAGTACCTACAGGCGACGTGTAGCAAAATTACATCATAAAATGGTGTAATTTTGATAAAATGATGAATGGTGTGATTTGGATAAAAAAAAATACAATCTCTAATTCGCAACTAATGTAAGACTGAAAGTCCAACAACGTCGATGGTGATCAAGACTTTCAAGATTAATGATGATAGCCACCTGCGACGCTTCTCGATTGTCTACAATGTCAAAGATGCGACACATTATGTCGGTCACTCACAAATACAGCTGCGTTCCGTCGGTCACACGCAAACTACTGCGCTACGTCGGTCACACTCAAACTGCTGCGCTACGTCGATCACTCAAAAATTACTGCATTACGTTGGTTACTCACAAGCCACTAACATTATGTCGGTCACTCACAAACTACTGCGTTACGTCGGTCACACCTGATGATAATGACGGCGAACTGGCAATCATCAATGTGTATCGGTTCACGGAAAAAAAACAATACCAGTTTGCGGGTGTACCTAATTTACTCTCTAGTGTTGATAGAATTGTTAGGACAGCAGGACGTAGGCCTCCTCCCAAGACTTCTTTACACACAACAAGAAGTTTTAAGTTTTGATGGCGAGTAGCAGCTTGTGCTTGAGGACGTGGCGGGAGGAATAGAGCGGGATGTAGAGCGGTGGGCAGGTGAGCGTCGTCGGCCGGCCGCGTCGTCACCGACGGCATCCAGCAACGCTGGCGTGCCCGTCCAGAAGTCCTGTCGCTCCAGATGCGTCATCTTGTCGACGATGGCCCAGAGCCAGCGCTTGAAACGCGCCAGCCGCTTGGGTGGCTTGCCGCTCTCGTCGATGAAGCTGGTGTAGCCGACCAGCGCGGCCAGGTTGATGTCGCCGACGCCGTTCAGCAGCAGCCGCAGGTCCTCCGCCGTCAGCCCCTCCAGCGCAGACTCCGGAAACACGTCGAGGACTCCGACGCCTAATGCCTTTTCCTGTGAGTGTAGCATCCGATGCTGCGTATACTTGCGTAACAACTACGCTCTGTTACCATGTAGGTGTAGTGACGGAAGGAACGTAGCAGAATGTGAGTGATCGAAGTAGCGTAATCGTTTATGAGTAACTGAAGTAACGAAGTCGTTTGTGAGTGACCGACGTAACGCAGTAGTTATCGACGTTATGATGGAGACTAGCGATAGTATGCGTGCAAAGTAACGTAGTAGTTTAGGAATGATCGAAGCAAGGTAGGAGTTTATGAGTGACCAATGTAATGGTGGAGCTGAAAGCCCGCAATAGTGCCTTGAGGCCAACGCGCAAAACTGGATTGTCATCTCCATGTTCTTTAACAAAGATTAACTCAAAGCGGTCAGTATGCATTGTGTGCCACATTTACCGCTTACCACCTCCACAATTTCGCACGGCAAGCGTGCGGCTACCCAAAATTTAGACGTGACAAGTGCGCTTTCTACGTAACGCAGTTGTTTGTGAGTGACCGGCGGAGATGGGAGATAGCGCTAGTGTGCGCACGGCCTAATGGCCCGCGCCGCGCGTAAATCTTGTACGAATTTGAATTTAAAGTGGTTTGCTATTGGTGGAATTAGGAGTTTGGGCCTGCGCGCAGTGATTTGGTGCGGCGTACGTTAGGCTACGTAGCTTTGTAACGTTTAGATAAGCTGTGCCTATTTCTGGCTTGCTGTGTGGCTAATCTAGAGGTAGAAATGCTTACTACTCATAATTCATTAACTGCAATATAACTTTGGTAGGAACAAAGGAATGTAATTGAGAGACTTATCATCTTTTCGCTTCAAGCCAACCTCACCTGCTCGTGGTGCATCCTGCCGAATAACGAACGAGGCGCTGGCAACTGACTGATATCGGTATAACTATCACAATTGAAGGCGTAGCTAAATACCACAGACCGATGATGGGCAGCAGCGTCACCGGTACGAATAGCTACGCCCTGCGATCGCCAACCCGCCTGCCCAGCGTGACGATTATGGGTATATCCTCTAGATGTTTGCCCCAAGTGGTGAACAACTGGAGAGGCCTATGTCCAGCAGTGGACTGCAATAGGCTGATGATGATGAATACAACTTTTTCTATTTAGACGTGATTTTTGTTGCTGTCTGATGTTAAACATTAAATGACATCTACTGTGAGGAAAAACGTGTCTTTAACTATGTTTAAGGGTACATCGTAGCGATCAAGAACCATAGTGGCTGGTAGGTCAAGGTGTGGTCAAGGTCAAGCTAAAGGGTCAAGAGTTGATTGCTCACCTCGCCCTTTCTTTTAAACTATCCTCTGTTGTAAGGTTAGCTGGAAGAGATCGCTTATATAGCAATAGGACCGCCTAAATTGTGCAATAAATGTCTGTTACCTAGTTTTATGTTAATTTTAGGACCTCCTTCTTCTTCGCCCTACCGTTTTCCCGGCCTAGTGCCAGGGTCCGCTTTCCGACGCAATCTCCTCCACTTTGCCCGATCTTCGGCATCCTCCGGTGTGAGACTGTTCTCCTCCATGTCCGCTCTAACGACGTCCAGCCAGCGCTTCTTGGGTCTACCGCGTGTTCTCGGGCCTTGGACTGTGAGGTCGAGACATCTATTTCCTACGTAGTCTGATGGCCTGCGCTTTATGTGACCGTACCATCGCTTAAGTTATTTTTATTTTATTTAAGTTAATTTTAGGATGAGTAATAAAAAATATGTATACTTCATAGATAATATGAAGTACCTATGTTTGATATAAAAAATATTATATGGCTAACAATTAATGTTGATCATGGCTGGGGACATTTCTAGGAACACATAGATCCGAGACAATCGGACAAGAAAAAAATAATTTAAAAAATTAAATATAACCAAAAACCCTTTACATAACCCTTTACATAACCAAAATATAACCAAAAACCCTTTACACCGAAACAATGTTTAAATCCGATATAAAAACATTCACACGTATCAATCCACGAACGTATTAAAAAGCACCGCCGATTGTCTATGGCGCGTAAAAAGTTCACACATCTGTCATTGGCCGATTCGGACGAATCCATAGACATCAAAGTTGACCCGGGTAAGGATTTAGAGAAATCAAAATCCTGCGGCACCCAGCTGGGCGCGTGTATCGGAACGAGACGAGGAATTAGGGTTCCGCGGTTAAATAAATTTTGATTTATCAGATTTTTTTTATAGTAGCTCGACATAATGGCTTCCCTACGCCTGAAAAGCGAAAAGAAAAGCGCAAGTCGGTGTGACAACGGGCAAGTAACTGGCCAGTTACCTGTCAGTTGTCACCGCCGGTCCAACATTAACCACCTTATTTTTTTTTTGCCGGGGAAAATGCTTTTACCCCTCCCGGGTCCCCCCGGGTGACGGGGTATGTGGGACTCACGCCGTCCTCTGTAGTGGGAGGACGGCACCCTGCCTCAGGATGGAAGAGAGGCAGGGAATACCCACTAAAAACCTCGGCCCCTACATCATGCGTCTATACCTACCTATAACCTTAACCCCCTACGAGCTCTGGAAACCCTATTCACCGGCAAAACACGACCCAGAGCTCATTTGGCTGCCTGATGGTAAGCGCGCAGTCTTCGTTGGAGCGCGCTCACACGGCAAATAAGACACGCGATCATTTCAAAATCAATCCTACAGAACCCCCACACGTTCCGATCGCGCATCCCAGTATTTTTTACCCACTTTTTTTCCAAAAAGGCATCCTTTCGCGACCTGTGTTTAACCGCTGTCGAGCTGTCGGCCGCGCCCCGCCCGCGATGCGCGTTTGACATCCCGCGTTATTTAGCCCCGGATTTTACGAATATATATCGTTTCGCTTGATTTTTGGATATCTCCGTTTGATAGATGTTTGATGCGTGGACTTAATTGGCTCGCGATTTAATTGCGGCGTGTCTCGTGATGGATGATAACATAATACTTGTACATCGGGCGATTTAGTTCTTTACTTACTCTCGATAAAACAGGTGTGGCGAACCCGCTTGTATTTATTTCTGTAAGTTAGACTTCTTATTATTTATATTTTTTCTGTGGTTGTTCTGTATTGTCTGTTCTTTTAGCTGTCTATTATTATATGACGTTCACTCTCCACCGGCCTCTTATAAATTTCATCATCATCATCATCAGCCCACCTCAGTCCACTGCTGGACATAGGCCTCTCCCAATACTCGCCACTTCGATCGATCCCGGACCTCTCGCATCCAGCTCTTGCCAGCCGTCCTGCGCAAATCGTCACTCCACCTGGCCTGAGGGCGTCCTACACTACGTTTGCCGAGACGCGGTCTCCACTCCAGAACTCGTTTACCCCAACTGTTATCGGTTCTGCGGCTGATGTGGCCAGCCCACTGCCACTTCAGCTTACTAATCCTATAAAAATAACTTTTAAAAGTTACCGACTAACAACTGCCACTACTTAATATGTAGTTTCAATGCAAAAACTTGCTTAAATTGGACGTAGTTATGCTACAACGTTCCAATCCACAAGGTGGCCAAAATCGAGTTTTCATGCTCAAGCTACGTATTTAGGACCGTTCTATCTACTGGTGAAGACACTGACACTCTAACCATAGTAATTACCGAAATAATTAAGCCGTCCAAACGATAAAACGTTCCAAAAGACCTAATCGTATTCTTAAAAAGTGTCAATTCATTTGGATCGTATTTTTTAATTCG
Source organism: Conogethes punctiferalis (assembly GCA_031163375.1). Lineage (NCBI taxonomy): Eukaryota > Metazoa > Arthropoda > Insecta > Lepidoptera > Crambidae > Conogethes > Conogethes punctiferalis. Next base: position 950,422 of record CM062097.1, on the reverse strand, counting down.
TTTTGGAAAAACAAAATGATCCAGGGAACTTGAAACGTTTAATAAAAATATATATTATGAAAATATCTATTTCTATAAAACGTTCCAAGTACTTTCTAATGTTGAAAAGAAATTATAATGATAAAAATAAACGATCCAAAACGTATTATACTAGTAGGATCATACATTTATCTAATCATGAAACGAACGATCACTTAACAATAACATTATTAATGTTCAAAAAGTGTTGTGTTGTCAATGTTATATTATGCTCATAGTGCTCTCAGAAGAAATTTACACTATCTTTAATTAAGCATTAGCTGAAATATAGCTATAAGTTTATATTTTGCTATTTATAAATAAATAAATATTAACTAAACCCATTTTTGAATATAATACTTAAAAATATACAATGTCTTCTGATGTCTGGAACGTTAGAACTAAAATAATATGATCCAAAGAAGAAACTCTTCGCTATATACGGTCAAAAGCTCATTGTGCCAAACACGATCAAACGCCTTTGCTATATCCAAACTAACAGCCAAAGCCTAACCCTTGCTCTCAACGCCTCCGCCCAGCGGTGTGTGAGGTATACGAGTAGGTCACCAGCCGATTGACCCTGACGAAAACCGTATTGGCGATCAGAGATCAGCTGGTGTTCCTCCAAGTAACCAAGGAGTTGGCGATTTATTATTGTCTCCATTAATTTAGAGAGCAATGAGGTAATGGCAATTGGTCTGTGTGGGAAGGGTCCGATTGGTCTCCCTTTTTGGGAATCGGATGGACAAGCGCAGACTTCCAGGATTTAGGGACAATACCATTAGAATAGGAAAGCCGAAAAAGACGCGTGAGAACTGGTGCTAACTCAGGGGCACAGATTTTTAGTACTATTGGTGGGATGCCGTCAAGCCCACTCAACTTATTGATGCCAAGGGAGAAAAGCAGTCTACGAACATTGTCCTGCAGAAAACGAATGTTGATGGATGGTAGGGGGTAATTCTCCCCGGTTATCAAGAATTCAGTTAGATGCAAATAGAAAGCCCAAGAGGTCTGCTTTCTCCTTTGCGGTATGGGCAAGCGTGGAATTGGATTGACATCACCAATTCTCCGGATATAGCTGGAATTTGCAGCAGCTATCATTCTTTTGTAAGACCTGGTGGCAATATTGTAGGTCTTAAAAAGACTGTAAAAGGAGAGGTTTCGATTATTAATAGATCTAATCTTATACAGCTGTTGCCTAAAGGAAAACCTATTGCTCCATCTAAATTGGCTAATTTATGATCTTTTTATAAATCCATTCACATTTAAATAATAAATAATGTTGTTTTACTGTCTAATATTTATTTTAGATAAATAAAATATATATAAATTACTTAAATATAGTAATTTTCACATTTTGGAACGTTTTCACAAATTAATTTAAAAGCCACCTTCATATAAAATGCCTTTTTGTAAAAACGTTCCAAGTACAATTTTTTTTAAATTTGTATGAGTAATATTATTTTTTTGCAATGAAAGGTATATGAAAAAATAATATTTAATTATTTAGTGTAGATGATACACACTACTCGGTTCTACGCGCTACCATAAAAAAGCGTACCACAAAAACACAAAAACGCAATTTTCTCAGTTCGATCTGCGTGTGGATTGGAACGTTGTAGCATAACTACGTCCAATTACGAGTACCTATAATAGTAGAAGAAATAGAGTACCTAATTGATACTCATAGTACAAAGGAAAACCTTGTTTATATAGCAATCTTGGGCTTTCTTTCCTGCTTTCCATCAGGCGGAGGGAAGCCACTATGGTCAGCGAATATAAAAAAAAACTGTTTGGTACACATTACCTAAAAATATCATCTTTACGCTGATACAACACAAACAAAATATTTCAAAGACAGGTGTCGTTCATCTCAAAAACGGCACCGCCCAATAACCACAAGCCGTGATCCTACCAAACCGGTGATTAAATATATCCTTATAATTGACGATTATTATATCATCAATCAAAATTAACGTTTGCCTTCGAATTTTTTAATTGTTGGCCAGCTGTATTGATTAATTTCTTGATGGATCCAATAAGGAATATTTTTATTTATTTAATGTTTATTACGCAAGAGAGTACAATTTTAATTGCTATCTGAACATGTATATGATAATGATAAGTCGTTTATTTTTTCATCAAAATTAACATTGAGTAGGTAAACATTTTCATGTCAATCTATATTTGAGGTTTGTGTTTATAGCACAGCACGGTAGCCTCCTGCAAAGCGAAAAAGAGCCCCAAGCCGCCGAGGCAACGTACAAGTAACAAAATTTATCACTTGTCAGTTGCTACCGCCATGCTCGTCTGTATAATTTTTCTGGCTACATATTGAATAAGGACGAAACGCGACCGAAGTCAACGGATGTTTCACCGAATGTGCGGCGGTTTTTTAATAGTAAACATGAGACTAAAAAGTTATTACCTACTGAACTGTTCGGTCTAGAACTCACTTGGTATCAAACCGAAGTCGGGCTAAAGACTTCTTGATGAAACACCATCAAATCCAGATTGACCATTTCCAATGAAATTCGCAAACCGTGACTCATAATCATAATCCGTTTAATCCAAACTTTGATCGACGTAGAATTAAAATAACTGAAAAAAAAATGAAACCAACACGAGAAATGGAATCGCCATTTTAATTACAAGTAACCGACGTGCCCATGTCAAACCAATAAACAAAAGGAAAAGATCGAAAAATCAAAATCATAAAGAGTAATATCAAAACTCAACTTATAATTGGTTGCTCTGGCTGCCAATCTTTGAGATCCACTCGTCTCTATCGATTGGATTTGCTACGGAAAAACGGACCGTGGTCGTTTGTAATAGGAGCGAAAAGGGCATATCAAGGTGGTTCGTTAAGGCGTAGTACAGTCGGCTGTAATATTTATAAGACGTGGCTGTATCAGAACCGAAGAGCTGTCTTCCACGCCGATGACGTTTGACGTGTATCTCGACATCCCCTTTACGATGTGGTGTAAGGCAGGAGAGATGTTTCCTATGAGTTTATAACATAAGCTCATTTGGTTGTGCTTTTGCAGGTTTGCTATGTATTTAATCCTTTACATTTAACATCTAAGGGAGCATTTTATATTTATATTATATTTGACTAACGACCCGGCTTCGGTCCGGTTTTGCACGGGTGCAATACTACATGCATTATTGTTATAGGTACACATTAACTTTCCTCTTGAATCCCTCTATCTATTTAAAAACCGCATAAAAATCAATCCGTTATGTAGTTTATTATATTAATATGAGCTATATTGTATTATATTTACTTTATAATATGTATGTATTTATTTAAGTATTTTTTGTATTTTTTGTTTAATTTTTATCGAACTCTGCAGCACACTACCTACATTTATTTCTGCTTAGCCCAATGGTTGACTGGTAGAGAATGCCTATGCGGCATTAAGTCCGCCTTTTGTACACTCTTCTTATTGTGCAATAAAGTTTAAATAAATAAATAAATAGTTTTAAAGATGTAAGTATACTTATATAGGGACAGACTGACAAGAAAAGCGACTGCGTTTTATACTATGTAGTGATTACACTTTTACTGACTCCATTCATGGGATGCAAGGCCTATTATGTTTTTGCTTTAAGACCAGGTGTCTTGATACATCCTGCCGAATAACAAGGCTCTGACATCGATCACGATAGAAGGCGTAGTTAGCTACACTATAAAAAGACTTCTTGCACCTTCTAGAATTCTAACGACTACTGTATAGTACACCTAGCACCTTCTAGACTTCTACCGATAGTACGTTACACCATAAGTAGATTTTTAGCACCTTGGACCACACAAAATGTGTATCGCAACTCGATGGGCAAATAAAACACATAAAAGAACCAACTTGTAACGCGGGCTTTGAATAACTTAGAGCCAATATGGGCGCCTACTTTAATACAATAAGCGATGCAGTTTGTTTGTATATTTGTTACGCGGTACGTATTATAATAATAGGGGAATGGTTTAAGCAGGTTTAGGCTGGTCTGGCTGGGATGTAAGGGAGCGACCTGTCACCTTTTCGCTCCAAGCCATCCTCACCTGCCCGTGGTGCATCCTGCCGAACAACAAACGAGGCTCTGGCAAACCGACTAGTGGCGGTAAAACCATCACGTTAGAAGGCGTAGTTAAATACCACAGGCCTATGACGGGAAGGAGCGTCACCGGAGCAAGAAGCTACGCCCTGCGATCGCCAACCCGCCTGCCCAGCGTGGCGATTATGGGTATATCCTCCAGAATTTTACCCTAGGTGGCGAACAACTGGAGAGGCCTATGTCTAGCAGTGGACTGCAATAGGCTGATGATGAATGAGGCTGGTCAGGACAGGCAGGGATGCGGCCGTATGCTTTGGCGCTAATCGAGTCTCTGCAAGTTGCTGCCCACTGGAGACACAGGGGGCTTAGTGGGTTTGGTGTACATACCCATCATAGGACCCTCGACACCACCTTTTAGGCGCATGACGAAGGGGCCGGGGGTTTAATAGGTATTTCCTGCCTCACTTCCATCTTCGAGGCGGGGTGAGTCCCACATACCCCGCTGCTCCGCCAAGCAGCGGGAATGCCTAAATGCATTTTCTCCGGTGACACAAAAACCGGCCAAGTGCGAGTCGGACTCGCGCACGTCGGGTTCCGTACCACTGATTGAATGAAAACAAATTAGGTTATTTGATTTGTGACGTTTAAAAAAAACTGCTTTAAATTTTTTTGAGTTTCAGTTCTATGTATGGGGAACCCCAAAAATTTTGGATGTTTTTCTGATTTTATTCTAAATCTTAATGCGGTTTACAGAATACATCTACGTACCAAATTTCAATAATGTAACTCTTATAGTTTCGGAATAAACTGGCTGTGACATACGGACGGACAGACAGACAGACAGATATGACGAATCTATACGGGTCCCGTTTTTGTCATTTTGGCTACGGAACCCTAAAAATAGGGAGTTTAGTGGGTAAGTCCTTCTATTTCGGGAGGTGTGAGTCCTGTCACGCCGATCAACATTACCTGAAGTTGGAGTTGGTACACATTTTTAAGTAGGCCGGTGGGCTGGTTGGGGTTACTTATCTGACTAGCGACCATCGATTTAAGAAGCATCTAAAAATCTGGCAGCAGCGTTTATCTAGCAAAGTCGGTTGGCAGAGCCTCGTTTGCTGTTCCCTATATGCAGTATGTGCCTACTAATTATAAATATAAATAAACATAAATATCGGACCACATCACATACATTGCTCCAATCCCAAAGTAAGTAGCTTAAGCACTTGTGTTATGGGTATCAGTACAACGAAGGTACCACAAATAAATACTTAAATACAAATATAAACACCTAGACACGGAACAAACACAAGTGTTCATCACACGAATGTTTGTTACGGGCGGGAATCGAACCCACGACCCTTGGTTCAGAAGGCAGGGGTCACTACCAATTGAGCCACCGAGCCAGTCAATTAAGGCAATTAGAAGGAAAAACTCTTTTTTACAGGTGAAACAAGTACTTTTTACATACCAAAAGATATGCCAAATGTAACAGTACATTCAATAGTAGTCTATAAAGAAAGGTAGTGAACTGGAAGAACCTATCGAGATGTAAGCGCGCCTTATGTCGTGACCACCGGTCTACTCGGCGATCTAGGAACAATCAACTTTGTATGAAGCAGAAAACATTATATGGACATTCTTTCGAATTATTTTGAGACAATGTCATTGTATCATCTATTTTTTTTGGCAATTGGGTAGCAGCTGGATAGATCTGTACTATGTATGTATGAGTGGATTTGAAATATTTATAGGGTAAAGGCACCAGTGCCCAGCCTCAAATCGGCTTTTTGAAGTTTGAATGGTCGGCATTTCTACAGGTTTAGATGGATAAACAAACGCATTACGTGGATTGATTAAACGTTTATTAAAGATTCAAAATAAGACATAACAAAAAGCAACAATATTCTTTGTTGTAGTTATATTTAAATGAAAAGTAAAAATGGCACTTTTCTCCAGTAGTCAGCCGTCAAAATCCAATAATCAGCCTTAGTGTACCCAGTACTCGGCCTTTAAAACTATTTAGTAAAATGAGACCAAAATCACATATATTTATATTAAAAGCAACTATAAATAATCTTCATCGAATAATTATGTATTTTACTTAAGAGTACTAGTTTTACGACACGAAATTGCCTTGAATTATTACAAAATATTTACTCTTGCAAGAGATGACAATAAATAATCCGTTACTTATATTAAATGTTCATTTTCTAATTAGTAATCTAGTGAGGAAGTAGGTATACGTCAACACGCAGATGCAAATGCATTTTTAGACACAGTGTACCACCCAAACCACAAAAACCACACAATCCACACTAGTGCCAAAGTAAGTTAAGTTCTTAATCCAAGATAAGTAAGTTAAGTTCAAGGTAAGTTCTTTTGCTTTATTAAGAACCGAGTCTGGACCCATTTTCCTTGGGCCTTCGTAGGTAACTTGTGGGTATTCGTAGGTAACTCGTAGGTACTCGAGGAACACCAAACGATCTGCTAGCTTCCCTAACCGACATTACGTTTCGAACGGCTTTCATGGAAATAAGTGAGTTTTTCCGTAGGGTATCTGTGTATTAGTCTCGGCATTTTGCTACAAATAAGAAAGTAAAATTATGTAAGTGTAGTCAATACCTATTGAATTAATTTAATAAACATATATTTTACTCATATAAGCCTGGGTAAGTGCGTAACAGACATAAAAAAACCACTATTCAAACAATACCTACGTACATTGTAAACTCAACCTTATTTCTCATACACTCAAGGTTAATGGCTGAGTACTGGAAACGCTAAATCCAGTGGCCAGCCGCATAGATCCGTTATTTCAAATGCGGCCGAATACTGGCTTTTACTCTAACTATAAAAAACCCAGTGGTCAGCCGCGGGAGGCTGGACACTGGATTTTTTGGAAAAAAGTGGTACCCAGTAAACAGCCCCCTGAATTTATGAGTTAAATGGTGATATTTTCGTTAAAATACAATGCCAGTTAATAGATAAACTAATAAATAAACCAATTGTGAACAAAAACTAATAGTTATATACTTTTAAAATAGTTTTTCGTACTTCTTAGGAGAACACCAAGTGTAATAAAAAATATGGCGGACATACACTACTGCTCTTGCCGACAAATTTGAACGAGTATTTCTTTTCCTCTCGATCCCTCACCGCGTCTGTCGTGTGATGTAGTGATCAATGAGTAATCAGAGTTTCTATTTAAACACTCGAGATTTGTTAAAACGAATATACCTGATATTTACGACCAATAAACGACTCAAAAGGCTGACCACTGGTCCCCGGCTGGCCACTGGTGCCTTTACCCTAACTCTGTTTTTTTTTAGCTGTCAGAACTCTGTAAATATAAAAAAGTATGACATTTTAACGTAAACATACTGAAACGAAAGGAAGAAAAATGGATAGGTATTTTTATAACTGTAGACTTTAAAACTACGTATACAAGGTGTAAAAAGACCCTTAACGAAGCCTGAAACTACGCATTCTGTTCCTATAGCTGAGTGTTATTTTCAAATATTTTGGCAGGGAAATGATTTTGGTTTTTATGATTAAAAAAAAACAGCTGTTTTCTAGACCTCTCAATGTACGGCGCGTAGGTACGTTTTGCAGCGCGGCCATACCTCCGCTCTTTCGTCAAATACCTACGCGGGCGGGCGCGTGCGATGTGCATTGCGGGCCAAGAACTGAAAGGCCTTGTTCGCTGAGAAATATTCAAAATTAAGATATGGTTTCTTTAGAAGAAATGTTAGTAATTATGTTTTAAAAGCTATACTATGAAAAACGTAGATATTTTTTTTCAACTTTAAAGGTCAATATCTCAGCAACCATACATTTCCCAGGTATTTTTCTAGAACTAACGATGTTCGTCATGACCAGGAGAACATGTATTTCACGGCTTCGTTAAGGGTCTTTTTACAGTCGATATACTTACTTCCTATTTGGTAATTCTACTATCAGGAATTTAGAGTTCTAATCTAAAAAACCAATTTTATTGCACAAAGTACCCATTCACGGGGGCATTGCGGTACACGGTAAAGTTAAAATCTGATAATCTTACACACAACCAAAATATCAAAAAAATCCCTTTAATCCCACCCAAACACTTCACACACGAAATCTCTATTCATCGCCAAACCACGCGTAAACAGATTACTGGATACATTTTTTGTACCGAGGCAGGTCAATACAATTCTTTACTTACTCTTGTTCACACATCGCCAGTTCAACATTGAAGCTTGAAGCGAGTATTTGTGATGGAAATAAAACTGTACATATCAGCTTAAATCTTCGGATTTTGAACCTAAAGTCAAGGAGATAAGATTCAGCAACGTGAATGTAATTTTTTGTGGATGAGAGTTCAGCTGATGGGTATCCATGTCAATCGTTGTCATTGATGGAAGGTAAAAAGCTTGGTTAAAAATTGAGTGTATGGAATGAGCTTAATATGTGTAAAATAAATGTAAATACAAGTATTATAAAAATCAGAAGGTTTTGCGTTCAAAAGCCATTCCGTGCAAAAATCTTGTAATTTCTTGACAACACAAGGGTCATACACGGTGGTACGGTAACTCTTATTTATTTAAATTAATACCTAGTCAGTTTACAGTAATGACGTCTAGGAGGATAGACGATGGAGTAAGAGAGATGTTGGAATGAATGGAGGAAATGAATTCCTTAATCAAGCTTCGTGTAGAACAATGACTTGAGGAAAATAGGGATGGTTGGCCTTCTCTGGGAGAGGCTTGCGTTCAGCAGTGGACAGCAATATTTTGCTAGATGGCGATGTGTGGCCCAGCGTGGCTTGTCTAGGGTTATTTATTTATTTATTTAGTCTTATATGGAAACTGCCCTCCACCCTCACCTGCCCGTGGTGGATATTACTGAATAACCAACAAGGCTCTGTGGCGGTATAAGCATTACGATTGAAGGCGCAGCTAAATACTACAGGCCGATGACGAGCAGCAGAGTCACCGGAGCGAGAAGATACTCTGCGATCGCCAACCCGCCTGCCCAGCGTGGCGATTATGGGTATAACCTCCAGGTGTTTGCCCAAAGTGGCGATTCATCCCCGAGGATCGGAAACTACGTTGATCATGCGACCGATTTCTCGCAGAACCAACAGTCGGATTGGAGTGAAGAAGCACCTGTATTTTTACATCTTCTGCGCTTTTGGCTCACGCCCATAACAACAAAATCTTAAACAATTACGTAGCAACGGTCACATTCACAAGTCTTATAGAAAGTTAACAATGGCAATAAGAACAACAAAAGTTATTTGTTCGAATGGTAAGGCTTCCCCATGAACACACTTTCTGTGTACCTACTTGTAAGGCATTTTAAAGAAGGAGGTCACAATGGATTTTGCCTTTGGTAAACGTTCGAGAAATTTCCTTATAATACATTCTTTTTAAGACAAAGAGGCAAAAGGGCTTGAAGGTCATCTGGTTATCAATTGACTCCTGTAACTGTGACTTCTGTGTAGGATAGGAGTCACAGTGAAAGAAATTTGTAGGGTCGCTATTGAAAGGTTCGTTATTGAAATGACTAAAGCATATCAATAAAAATCACCGCTGCTGAATGCAGAAAAAGAGCTAGGCCAGTCTTGAAAGCATCTGAATTCTCGTGATAATATATAAAGGTTTGTTCTGCCATTTAAATGTCGATATGAATAGATACATAATAAAAAACCACTTGGGCAAAACCGGACAAATTAGGATTTAAGTATTTGCAAGAATGTGGGGATGGCAACCTCACCTGCCCGTAGTGCATCCTGCCGAATAACAAACGAGGCGCTGGCAATCGATTGGTGGCGGTATAACCATCACAATTGAAGGCGTAGTTAAATACCACAGACTGATGACGGGCAGCAGCGTCACCGGAGCGAGAACCTACGCCCTGCGATCGCCAACCCGCCTGCCCAGCGTGGCCATTATGGGTATATCCTCTAGATGTTTGCCCTAAGTGGCGAACACCTGGAGAGGCCTATGTGATGATGATGATGATGAATAGTGGTACAATAGTGGTTTATTTTTATTTCTTTCTTTCTTTCATTTATCACCGGAAACTGGCATGCATTTTTAAAAGCGTGGCCAGAGTTCCAGCCACAGAAGTGTAACCACTTTAAATAAACGACAGGGTCCAGGCAGCGTTTCAAATCGCTATAAAATCAGCCATCCTCAACAGTCACATACTCGTACAAACAAAATTAATAATCAAACAAACATTTACTACCGGACACCCACCTCGATGCCAATTCAATACAATTTCTTTATCCCACAAATATATGTCAATACGATCCCATTCAAACGGCATACATTAATTCAACAAAGGACAATAAAATTACCGCAACTCATGTTTTATTTGTACCTTTCAAACGACAATAATTCTGTTGCCATAAGAGATTGGACTATTAAAAATCAATACGGAGAAAAGGGACTGTATGCCCTTAATCTGAACGTCTAAGATGTTGCCTGAGATTGCTCATTGGTTAGGGTTCCGTGGCCTGTAGGGAGCAATTGGTAAAACCTCAACATTGCGTACACATACCAACCCACAAGTTACTCAAATATGTCAAAATTCCACTATCAACTTATTTATGTATTTAAACTTAATGCTAGGAACATTCTCTACCAGTTAACCTTTAGGCCATGCAGAGAGCAGATTAATAACCCAAGAAAAGACACACCGCCATCTAACCCCAAACTAAGCCGAAGCTTGTACTATGGGTACTAGACAACTAATAAACTTACTTAGATACATTTTTTTTTGTAAATAAATACATATTACAGAAAACACCCAGACCAATACAAACAGACATGTTCATGCACACAAATATTTGTAATGTGTGGGGATCGAATCTCAGAAGACAGAGGTCAGAAGGCAGAGGTCACTACCAATTGAGCCACCGAGCCAGTCAACCTTCCTTAGCCAGTCAAAATCCTTCAGATGTTTGACCAAAGTGGGGACAACTGGAGAGGCCTTGGATCAATTGACTGCGAAAGGCTGATGATGATGCAGAAGACAGATAAAAATATCTACGGAACCTGTTTTCTTGCTTGCACAAACAATCTTAGCCGGTATTATAAGCCGATATCTTCGGTAGCGCAGCGATGAGCAAAAAGGTTGTCCATGCTTGCATTTTGTATTGAATCGTCCATCTGTACAGTTGGCTAGAGAAACGGCAGGAAAATTAAGTGAATAAACATTAATAATATTGTGCATTCTGTCCGTGTGATGTCCAGATTTAGATTAGAACCACCCTATCCTGTGGGTGTCGTAAAAGACGACAATGGGAATATAAGGAAACGGGCAGGAGCATTTACCTGGGTACAAGTAAAACCTACAGACAAGCCTGCCAATCGTAGCGACTAAGGCAAATTCCACAAATGGCAATTGTCAGATGGAGAGATGGATGGGAGAGGCCCATGTCCAGCAGTGGGCGTTTTGAGGCTGATAATGGCGATTGTGTACTATTTGAATAACTAGTACTTTTGGTTATAATTTTTTCCTACCTTGATTTTACGAATGAATATGTCTGTATTGGTTTGAGTGTTTTCTATGTATAATGTACAAAAAAAATTTAGTAACTTTATTACTATGGGTAGTACAAGCTTCGGCTTGGTTTTGGGGCTAGATGGCGATGTGTGGCCCAGCGTGGAATGTCTCGGGTTATTTATTTAACTATCATAATATGCGGATCGAAATCTCAGTCCGAGTGTACCGTCGGCGGTAGGCAAATGAGTTGTGCTACTGCCGATACCCGCGCGGTGGGACTTATTTTCATATTTGTCCACTCTATATTGTTTATTGCGTTTAAATTAGGGATGTGCAATTAGCCAATAAGAACTACCTATTTAAAGTTGCTATACTTTTTTATGTAATATTTTTTTATATGGTAGCATGGCATATTGGCCTCCTGTGGGCCTGCAGGCCTGCATGTGGGCCTTTATTTTGATTTCTATCGAAAAAAAGTTGGCGTCCTGTTGCCCGATAGAAACCGAAAGTAAGGCCCTAGGCCTAGTAATCAAATCAATAATTTGTTGATTACCATCGCTATGCTGGTCTATAGGATTATCTTAGCTAGACACCGACTACTTAAGACTTATGTGGCTGAAGTCATTGAATCAATTTGTGGACACAGGATATTTTGTCTAATGAACGAGTCTTCAGCCAGGCATGTAAACGTATTGTTGAACACTAGCCATCCCACTTTTGGACAATCACCATCCGTCCTCCGACCACTTTTCTGAAACCGTCGGTCCGACGGACCTGTGGGTACCCAACAATACGTTTGCCTAAAAACTTTCCTAGTCTACTCCTCGCTGTGTAAGAACGATTTGACACAAACTGGTATTGTTTTAATGATAAATATATATTTAAGTACCGTTTGAGTTTTAAAGGTAAGTACTAAGTGATAGTTTCTTGTATATCAAGAACCGGTTCACTCTCGCTGTAAACATTAGAAGAATGTATCTCTAGGGGTGTAAGGGAGCGACCCATCATCTTTTCGCTCCAAGCCAACCTCGCCTGCCCGTGGTACATCCTGCCGAATAACGAACGAGGCGCTGGCAACCGACTGCTGGCGGTATAACCATCACAGTTGAAGGCGTAGCTAAATGGCATGGACTGATGACGGGCGGCAGCGTCACCGGAGCGAGAAGCTACGCCCTGCGATCGCCAACCCGCCTGCCCATTGTGGCGATTATGGGTATATCCTCCAGATGTTGACCCTGAGTGACGAACAACTGGAGAGGCCTATGTCCAGCAGTGGACTGCGATAGGCTGATGATGATGATCTCTAGGGAAACAAGGAGCCTGGCATAGAACTCCATTGTTTAGCAGTTCGCACTATGAAGGAAGAGGTGAAACGCGCTGTGCGAGTCTTTGTACCATTAACGGTGACTATTCGCCACTAATCTTCCTTCCTCTAACACTAACAAGGACTAATCGTACTCAAGCCAGCGAAGTTGCCACACATTTCTGTAATAAGCTTGCCATCCGTACCATCTCGACACCTGGCAATCCACAACTGTGCGCTTCTCTCCTAATTTTCTGCCCCGCACAAATAAACTATGGAATGCTTTGTCGCCAGCCGTGTTTCCGGACCGATACGACCTTCAAATCTTCAAGAGCGTACCTGTTTCTTAAAGGCCGGCAGCGCAGCTGTAACTCCTGATGCTGCAGATGTACATGGGCGGCGGTTATCACTTACCATCAGGTGAGCCGTCTGCACGTCTGCCCCCTATTTCATAAATAAATAAATACCCCAAGACATGCCACGCTGGGCCACACAGCGCCACCTAGCTCCAAACTAAGCCGAAGCTTGTACTATGGGACTAGACAACTGATAAACTTACATAGATACTTTTTTTTTGTAAATAAATACATATTATACATAGAAAACACCCAGACCAATACAAATAGACATATTCATGAACACAAAATTAAATGTTTGTACTGTGCGGGAATCGAACCCACGACCCTTGGTTCAGAGGGCAGAGGTCACTACCAAATGAGCCACCGAGCCTGTCCATAAAAAAAACTCGAACGCAAGCTGGTAACCCTAAGGTCCTATTTGACGTCTGCATGTTTATTGTTCATATTTTTACTCGGCGGACTGTCCTGTAGCACGGTATTCAAATTAAGCCGCCTATTGTGGGGGGCATGTAAATATTCTTCGGCTGGATGCAATACGGAGGTAAACGGGAGGACACACTTGGAGGAAGGTCATTAGTCAATTGACTGGCTCGATGGCTCATTTGGTAGTGACCTCTGCCTTCTGAACCAAGGGTCGTGGGTTCGATTCCCGCACTGTGCAAACATTTGTGTGAATTAACATGTCTGTTTGTATTGGTCTGGGTGTTTTCTATGTATAATATGTATTTATTTACAAAAAAAAAGTATCTAAGTAAGTTTATCAGTTGTCTAGTACCCATATACAAGTTTCGGCTTAGTTTGGGGCTAAACGGCGCTGTGTGACCCAGCGAGGCATGTCTTGCCAGCGGCGTCCCACGCGTGGATTTCGGGTTCCATAAAGTGGTGCCTTAATTTTAAGTAAGACCTCTAGCAATACATTGGTGAAAACCGTATTCAATTCCATGCAGTAGTTGTCGCATGATGCGCGATCAAACATACAGACAAAAATTTCTCCCGTTTTCCCAACACTTCCCTTCACTGCTCTGCTCCTATTGATCGTAGCGTGAAGTATACTATAACCTGCCCAGGTATATGAAGTATAACCTCCAGATGTTTGCCCTAAGTGGCGAACAACTGTAGAGGCCTATGTCCAGCAGTGGACTGCAATAGGCTGATGATGATGATACCTACCTGTCTGCTTACTTTAAATTAAGGACAAAGTTTTTTGGAAATGATCTGATGGCAAGCGAAAGAGAAGCCCTAGTCGCTGTGACAACTGGCAAGTAACTGGTTAGCCTGTCAGTTGCCACTGCCATGCCGGCCCAACCCTAACCCCCCACGAGCTCCGGAAACCCTACTCACAGCAGAAACACGACCCGGAGGTCATTTGGCTGCGGTATTCTATAGGGTGGAGGTCCTTCCCCGGACGAGCAGCTCAATTCGAGCGAAGATTCGCTATGCCCTACCTCTCTTAATCTCTTAAAGTTATTTATTTCCAATCTTTGTTGACTTTGAGTGTGCTCAAGCCCTTATTAGTGACCAGACTATTATACTACCAGAAACTGTTTTCGCAGATAGCTCTATTTGCTTCTTTGTAATTTCATTATTTGCATGCATTTATGCAATCAGCTTAGCTATTGTTGTACTGATTAGCATTTTTAATTTCTTTTTGGGTTCCGTAACCTGAGGCTAACAAATGATATCATCATCATCAGCCTATTGCAGTCCACTGCTGGACATAGGCCTCTCCAGTTGTACGCCACTTAGGGCAAACATCTGGAGGATATACCCATAATCGCTACGCTGGGCAGGCGGGTTGACTATGGCAGGGCGTAACTCCTCGCTCTGATGACGCTGTTGCCCGTCACCGGTCTGTGCTATTTAGCTACGCCTTCAATTGTGATGGTTATACCGCCACCAGTCGGTTGCCAGCGCCTCGTTTTATTATTCGGCAGTATGCATCACGGGCAGGTAAGGTTGGCTTGGATCGTAAAATGGTAGGGCACTCCCTTACATCCCACAAATGATAAGCCTTCGTCTATACATATTAGACTGGCTCGGAGGCTCAATGGCTGGTAGTGACCCCTGCCGTCTGATCCAAGAGCCGTGGGTTCCATTCCCACTCGGGTCAAACATTCGTGTGATGAACATAATTGTGTTTGTTCCATGTCTGGGTGTTTATATTTGTATTTAAATATACATTTGTGGTACCTTCGTTGTTCTGATACCCATAACACAATAAGTGTTAAAGCCACTTACTTTGGGATCGGAGCAATGTATGTGATGTTGTGTGAAATGTTTTCAAAAGCATTGAATCCAAATTTAATATAACTTTGAATAAAATTTGTTATCCTAAAACAATTTGTTGTAATAAGTTTTGTTCTTCATCAGCCTACAAACGTCCACTGCTGGACATAGGCTTCCCACAATGACAAGTGTCGTTTGGGAGATTTGCTTTAGTCATCACGCTTGGCAGACGCCTGATGGAATGCGAAAGAGAGGCCTAATTCGCTGTAACAACGGGCAAGTAACTGGTCAGTTACCTGTCAGTCGCCACCGTCATGCCGGCCCAACCCTAACCCCCACGAGCTCCGGAGACCCTACTCACCGGCAGAAATACGACCCAGAGGTCATTTGGCTGCGGTATTCTACGAGTATAGGGTGGAGGTACTTACCCGGAAAGGCAGCTCTATTCGAGCGAATATTCGCTATGCCCTACCTCTGTTGATTTCTGATTTTGGATCAGTTTAGCAGACTGAACATATTAAATGGAGGCGATACACCCCGCGACATTGGAAAGCGGCTTATTCTCCATTAAAAAAAACGTGACATCACCCACAAAAAAGCGCAAGCCGCAAAAAATCCCAAAGTATACTTATTAAACATTCCATTCCATACATTTTTAAGTAACCCCCGTGTACATTGAAAAAATACCCAACTTTCCTTTCAAAACTTCAGCACCCTTTGCGGGCGGACCCCGCAAACGTTAAACAATAAGAAACTGTTTCAAACGTCCACTTAAAACGAGATAACTCGTCAACAAAAAAAAATATAACGAAGCCTTCTGAAGCACGAAAATATTTCAGATATTTAACAAATGTTAACCGCTAACGATGTCCCTTAATATTTCAAATATAAAAATAAAAAAAAACCTACTCTTTTGTCGACGCGGCGCGGGTGCTGGCAACTTTTTTTTCGTGTTTTAAACGTTGCGGTCCGTTTGTAAGGGAAAAGGGAAAAATGCCGGTTGGCCCACGGAAAACTTTTTTGCGGTAAGAAAAGGTTGCTTTGTAATGTTTATTTTTGTCTTTTTTCGATGCATGCGAAATATGACGTGTCTTCATGTTTGGTAAGCGTGTTATTGTTGAGCTGGTTCGGTGATAATTGGTAGATTATTATCATCATCAGCCTATCGCAGTCCACTGCTGGCAAACATACCTATAATGGCCACGCTGGACAGGCGGGTTGACCATCGCAGGGCGTAGCTTCTCGCTCCGGTTACGCTGCTGCACGTCATCGGTCTGTGGGTCTAAGCTACGCCTTTAATTGTGATGGTTATACTACCACCAGTCGGTTGCCAGCGCCTTGTTTGTTATTCGGCAGGATGCACCACCGCCAGATGAGGTTGGTTTGCAGTGAAAATATGATAGGCAGTTGTCAATTGTCAGGTAGGTACCGAAAAACCTATAGGATTTAGGGCACTGTGCGTCCGCGCATCGCATAGCAACGTTTGTGAACAACATACGTAGATACATTTTTAAAAATAAACACATATTATTCATAGGAGACCAACACAAAAAGACAATATGTTCATGCACAGAAATGTTTGTAATGTGTGGGGATCGAACCCACGACCCTTGGCTCAGAAGGCAGAGGTCACTTGAGCCACCGAGCCACCGAGCCAGTCTTCAGAGTTGACCCTTCAGTGGTGACAAACTTGAGCTGATGAATCAATTAATTATACTCGTAATGATGATGGCATTAACTCCAGTGTCAAAACAACCATGAAACACTGATAACAACCTTCATAGTCCATCGACTCATTCATTCAAGTGAGTACAAGTCAGCCACAACAATCAGTGTCGATCTACAGAACTTGTGTTTAATTCATTAATCCGAATCGGGTGTGCCTTCCAAATGAGCAGTTACCATCCTGCCGCCAATTCAGCCACAGACTTCACTCAAATAACTCACGCAAATATCACCTTTCGTCCTAAGAGATACAGACGAATTTCGCACACAGAGAACACAGGTGACCGTATCAATTATGAAGAATGCACGTCCAATCTACCAGTGATCCTCGCTTGCATTCTAACCGGTTGCATTAAGGGTGATTTTTGTGTGTACTATGTGTGTATTAAGTGTGTTGTCGCAGCTTAATGAGCATTTAATAACAGATGTTTTTTCGCCCCGTCCGATACAGTGTTCGTACATTTGGTGCGACGCTTCGGGCTATAACTTTTTTAAATTGTAGAGTAATGTGCGTTTAGAGACGATTGGTCGCTTCAGTTGCTTTACAAAACATCTGCACTTGTTTTGTTTGTTTAGGTACTGTGTAGGAATGCGTTAAATACTTCAAACACTATTTTTTATGGTAAAAAGGTAGATAGATTCATTGTTGCTCAACATTTTGAAAACAAACAAACATCTTTTGCAAAGGTATTACAGACACCTTGAGGTACAATTAAAGCGGTCTTATCGTTAGTAAGCGATCTCTTCCAGACAGCCCTTTCTGTTCGTTTGTTTTGTGTCTTTATGTGTGAAAAATTCGTGAAGTTTGGTTATTTGGTGCCACTGATTTAATTTATGACTCAATCACTTAGTAGTTCTTTGATTTTTTGATAAGTCAACAGAAAATGCTCATCAAACCGAACAACTTTTGTAAGAACGTCATTCTTATGTAAAGTAGAGAGTAGCTGATCTCTTTTGGAAACTTCCACAAGGGTCTTAGTATCCAAAACATATTCTTTGGCTGAACTTTCGCCTCCCCTTCTATTCAATCAACACAGTCCTGGTCCATCCACTACTGAACGTAGGCCTCTTTTCTATATACCTTACGGTATAAGCAAAATTAAGCATTTTGAAGTATGGATAATGCCTATTGACAAGGCACAAGAGTTTCTCATCCGTTGTCACATCGTCTAAAGGGTACTTTTGGCTTTCCATCCAGCAAGACCCGCTATAATGTCTCATAATTTTTTATTTATCTGTGCTTCTGCACACATTACAAAACTGCATCTCGAACGCTCCAAGCCAACAATCACAGATTCTCTCAGCCAACTAGAACCGAAAAATGTCCCCCAAATCCACGGTCGGCGGTCCTCCACGGACGGGTGAGCGCGCGAGCGTAATTTTTATCGCCCGCTCACATCTGAAACTTCAGGATTAATGATCCGCCGCGTCTAGTCATACGGTGCCACCGAATGCCGTAAAAACGCTATGCGCAATTCAGTTTCTGGCGCAGATGTGGGCGGCGGTGAAGCTGGCATCCCTTTGATATCGACAAATTTTGCTGCTCCAGAATCGAATCGGATCGGTTCGATATGGACTCCTGATTTGAGCTGCGGATTGCTGATGTAAATACAAACCAGAACACATAGATTACCCATCGCAAATTCTTTTAGTAAATCTTGTACAGGAGGGGAAGGAGAATTTAAGTAAGTATTCCATCTTATACAGTAGTAGGATCCATCCTGAATACCATTTCGTCCAGAACTGCTCATTTTCACCGTTAATTTCCTCCATGGACTTGCAAGCTCTGGATCAGCCAAGGACTTTCCTGATCGCTCAATATCATCATCAACGTCATCGGCCTCTCCAGTAGTTTGCTATTATGGGCAAACATCTGGTTGCTCAATCCATAAATGCCACGTTGCAAGCGGGTTGGCGATCGAGCTTCGGTGATGCTGCTACCCGTCATCGGCCTCCCAGGATTCACAGGGATGTGAGAGTGGCTTGGAGCAAAAAGATGAAGCAGAAAGAAGGTCGCCCTTAACATCCCAATATTGGTAATGTGTGACATGACAAAATATCGAACAACTAAACCAACCACTTTTTTTTTAATTCGGTGAAAAAGCGTTTAGGCATGGGCGCCACTCGGGGGAGCGGCGGCGTATGTGGGACTCATCCCGCCTCGGGGAGATGGAAATGAGGCAGGAAATACCCACTAAAAACACCGGACCCATCGTCGTGCGCCTATGGGGGCGGTGTCAAGGGGCCTGGGGTGACCCATACGACCATGACACCGCCAGAGCTGTCTGCCCTAAGCAGCAGACCCCACGAGCTCACCCCCCTAGGGGGGAGCGAAGGGAGGGGCCCGAAGGGACAGCCCACTCCCGTCCGACTGAGACGGGGGCCCGTGCAGTGCCCGTGGAGGTGCCCCCGCACCAAGCACCCGCTGGGCCCCGTAACTAAATCAACCACTGAATTGACATGCCACATCCACAGTTATTTCTGTGGCAGCTGATCCTCAGCGACCTTTAATTGCTCTCATCTTGATACGGCTGCTATATCGAGCGGGGAAATGGGTTTTTCGCGGCGGTAAACGGTCGCAACTTTGTACAACGAACATTATCGGATTTGTTACCAGTTTTTGGTCGAGTACGCTGAGCCGTTTTGCCGTGTACTAAATGTTTAGGTGGATTGTCTTTTTCTGTTTTTGTGATGGGTCAGCTTTATTCTACAGTAAACTAAGCTAAAATGTATTCTATTCATAACTACTTTTACACACTTGAATAGTCTGTCAGTGTATAAAACTCGATGTAATAATACTTTCATAAATTTTTTGCTTGTCGCCAACAGAGTTGTGCTCTCTATGTAAGTACAATGCAATGGCAGATAACCAGTGCGTAGGACAATCTTAGGACTATAGGCATTAGCTCAAGATCATTATATTCGTATGGGCCGAAGCTATCAAAGCCGTTTGCCCCGCATGTTATATGCCTATAGGATGTCTTTTTAGTAAGGTGAAGAAATTCAAATACATACATGCTTCTTCATCGGTTAGTTTCTCACATTACACACTACAATTTTAACATACATTAAAATACATTGGCAACTATGTGGTGGTTTGAACCTCTGCCTTCTACATGACCGTCACCGCCTTAACCACTGGACCACCGACTCAAATCTTTTGAAGCACACATTTCTAACGCGCTATAAATCTAAATACAGCCAGAACATTCAAAACAAAAATCCTTCAAAAATCTCCACCAATACCCCCGAAGCAGAAATACCCATCAAATGCCAACGTTCGTTAATAAATATCTTACGGCAATTAAAAAACCGCCTTTTTTCGTCAAAAATGAGGACAAAAAAGGAGCGTCACGCCTTAGGGCTCATCAGTTAGGGTCCGAAGTGCGTATCCAAATAATTATACGCCGCACGGATAATGATTGAAAGGTCTTCACTTTTGTTCAAACGCAGAGTAGGAGGACACCAGATGCGGCGTTCTGTGACTGGCAAAAGAAATTTGTGTTCTCTGAAGTTTGCGTTGCTCTGTGTATCTTTAGTTACACTCGTAGCATGTGTAGATCTAGATAAATAGTTGAATAATTAATCGTGTTAAAAAGTACAACCAAACATTGAACTTACTGAATGGTAGTAATAAAGAGAATTAAAACAAATGAAAATCTGAAGCTATGTCATCATTAAAAATCTGTATAGGTGTTCTAAGAACTACCTAATTGTTTATTGTTGTTTGCAACTGGATAGTCATTATTCTTAATACAAGTAATGTACATTCAATATTATCTACGCAATGAAGTCACGTGTGAATCATACATCTTTTCTGGTTTATTATAGTAGGTATTCGAAATGTTTCCAGCCCCTAAAAATGCGGCAGGCCCCGAGTCTTATAATATACTTAGGATTGCTGCTATAAATAAGGACATGGAAGGTGCAAAACATCTGCCACAACTCAAGGCAGAATGTCCTGGCGAAGAATGACTCAAAAGTCAAAGTCAAAATGATCTTAATGCGTATAGGATTAAAAAAAAACTTATAAACGTCATAGCTACCACCGGTTCGGAAAGCAGCATTCTGCCGAGAGAACACTCTTTTATTGCTCTTTTCAACATAGAGTTTACAATATACTGTTTAATGTTTATAATACTGTCTGGACTCCTCAAATGATGGGACCAAGGCCAGGTGGAGAGAGAGACTGGTTCATTATAGCATCTTCTAGAAGATAATTCATATTCTAAGTATCTAGATTAATAACTCCTTACTAAATCCGTCGGCTATAATTTGACCAAACAATTCACGTTTCTCTAACATTTAGAAGTAAGTAGTATTTTTATTCCGATGGATTCCTAACATATTTCGTGGTAGGGTACGGGATACATACAATGATCAAAACTTTTGGAAATTGAAGTCTCTTTATAAATACATAGAATTGCAGCCGATTCAAATCTTAAGTTTTTCTGAGTGCACTTGCCAAGGACACTGCGCTAAATAAGGTATATTCATCCATTTGTCCACCCCTATCTGACAACTACAACGTTTATTACTTTATAATTATTACATGCACTTCATACCAAAGAGCACTGACCATCTGGTCACGCTCACTAAAGATTTCAAAACGTTCACAAAAGATAATTCCGTACAACGATTATTACACCTGTTTACACCTCTTAAAAGGACCACTCGGCAACTGCAACAAGATTCTCCGTTTTCACAAAACGAGCTGTTATATTTATTGCCCGTCTTATCTTCATCATCTCTGGTTGAACTGGTGTCATTACACACCGTTTAAAACTTGAACTAGTCGATACAACATTCTCGAATGTCCGTCGGAATACATAGAAAACATAAACGCATCATCGAGGTAGGTAATCGATGAAGCGTGGATGCGTCCGTCTCTGTCACATCGGCGCGTGCGATTGTACGCTCGCGATTGTGTGAGCGGGACGGCTGTACATCCATAAGACATCTATAGACCACGCCCCCGATCGATCTGATAATGCAAACTCGTTCTGTGCCCGCGCGCATGATTTTGATCTCGTCATGACTTTATTCGCGTGTTTCTTCTTTGTATTAAAATTATCTTTATTACTAAAACCGTGGGAGCACTAAATCTTCTTTTAAAATGTTTATTGCCCAATGAGTCATAATTATACACGATTTAACGTTAGTACGTGGATATTTTTCGTTTCATTTAAATTTAGTTGGATAGAAGGTCGAGGTCAGGTGTCGTTGACTTAATAATTTCTAAATGAATCATTTTCAGGGGAACTCTTTCGCATGAGTCTCGATTTTGTAAATCCTTATACGCATTTCTTTGTTATATTCGTTTTTTTTTTATATCTGTTTATCTAAATATCAACTGCTATACGTCCGTAGCTGTGAAAGTCAAAAAGAAAATAGAATAGGGTAAAATAAAAAGCTTAAACTATGTGTTAAAGCTTAAATAATGCTGATAATTTTATATCACAGATTACCCCCAATAGATACCGCATGTTCGGCATTTTGCTTTGAGTTTCGCGAGTCAATTTCAGGTGGTATGGAAGGGTGTGCGGGGGACGTAACTCATTTCTCAAGTGATGTACATTTGTATTGTGCAATGTCGATAATTTTATCGAAAAATTACCAATCAGGTATTTAGACTAGATTATGTCTGTATCACCTTTTCAGTATTTTGTGCAATACTGGATATTTATCTATGTATGGATATAAATATATGTTTATATATGTCACCGGAAAATAGCAAGAATCGTAAGTTGATCAATTTCCTAGGTAGTTGATTATCTTTCGGAATATAACAAACGGTAGTGGAAATGTATTATTTAACGCAATGGATTTCAGTTAGTTAATCAACTTACGGTAGCCTGACAGTCATTTAATAATTTACGATTTTGACACAAGTAAAATCGTCCTCAAATGGGCCAATCGTTGCTCAATGTACTATTTAACGGTGCACTATTAACCGTAACTTAATACACTGTTCCCTGATTGGTTGCCGGGATAACGCCACGTGAGCCATTGAACCAATCAACGTTCACCTCACCTTCGTCGGATGATTTTACGGCAAGTTCCCGTAAAATGATCAATTTACTAAAATACATACGTTAAATAATACATTTCAACTGCCGTTTTGACATTATAAGTATATGACGGCAGCGAAGTTAGACAGCGCTGTAAGCGCGTTAACGGCACGTGCACTGTGACGTCACCGTGCCCCACTATGCACGCCCCACTCGGCGTACGCTCGCCTATAAAAGGCGCTGCAGCTCTCAGTCGGCACGCATTTCCAATGCATGCGTCTGGGTGAACGGACCAGTAGGACTGGAACCGAACCTACCTAATTAAGATATTGTCTTAATTAGTGTCCATGTACAGGCTTATGTACTAGCTTATGAGCTGGCTTATATACTGGGTTATTATGTACAGGCTTATGTACTAGGCTATTATATACTGGCTTATATACTAGCTTATTATATACTGGCTTATGTAGTAGCTTATTATGTGCGGGCTTATATACTAGCGTACTATTACTATATACTGGGTTACTATTACTATATACTGGCTTATTCTATGCTAGGCTTATATACTAGCTTACTACTACTATATACAGGCCTATATACTAGCTTACTATTGCTATATACAGGCATATCAATTATAAAGTAGCTTATTTAATTGGTGACTCTTCTAATCTATATACTTTATACCATTTCTCATATAAACTGTGCTATATAGGCACAGTGTTCTATATAGTGGCATCTTGACAACTCATTAAGTTATTTCTTATATAAAAGTACCTACAGCTTTACTTCTGATGTCTAAAATGAACCTTAAATTCCGACATATATTTAAATGTATCTAAGTAAGTTTATCAGTTGTCTAGTACCCATAGTACAAGCTTCGGCTTAGTTTGGGGCTAGGTGGCGCTGTGTGGCCCAGCGTGGCATGTCTTGGGAAAAAAAAAATTCAAATGAGTATAGTTATAAATATGGTTAGGTGAAGTAATCACAGCAGTTTTCATTTACTCGTCTTCTATCCTTCATACATTGAAAACTATCCTATGTAAATGTCTCTAACAGCAGGGTGCGGCATTTGTCCATTTTAATGTTCTCTCAGGACACTTTGGAAATCTAAAGTAGAAACACTAAAATTTTTCTCATCTTGCATTATCGATATACTTGAAAGTAATACATTGTAACACTATTGTCAAACGTGTCTATGCTAGAAAGGGATAAAAATAGTGAAATTGGTAATGAAAGAAAGGGATCATGAAAAAAGACATCAACGCGAGCTAACATCTGTCAAATATTTTCCATCGTAACTTGAGCTCCGGCGCCAAGGAGTTCAATACTAAGATTCATACGTTTATGTTCTACAAACTATTAAAAGTGTCTCCGATACACACGGGTCTGACTTCTGGTCAGTACTGACCGTGGTACTGACGCACTTTAAGCGCATGCGTATTTCGCGCCTGCATTGCATCAATGCAATTGATGTATTACCTCTCGCGCGATATCTTATGTGCGGTATCTATTGGAGATATCTGTGTTTTATATAGAAAATGTAAGTATGTATAAATGTTGTTTACCTATAACGTAGTTTACGATAGGTACGTATGCTCGTCTGCCACCAACATAATTTAAAAAAAATCTATTTCAATCAGTTTGTGTGGAATACCTAACTTTTCCTTACAATTTAAAATATTCTTGATGATTATGAATAATCTACTAAGTTTATAATATACACGAAAATACTACATACAAACATAAATAGTAGTTCATCAGGAAATAATAAGTATCATGTGTGTGGTTGACTAAAAAGGTACCTCAAGGGAACGTAACTGATTGCGAGTAAATGATGTTTGAAATTTCGTATAAGTGAGACGACTGTTGATGCCTCGACTCACAAAAATCATATAAAAATGTAAGGCAGCTAAAATTACTTTAATTAGACGAAAGCAGTTTCTAATCCCTCCATCCTCCCATTTTGGTCAACCACTCACATATTGCAAAACACACTCTCTTCTTTTAGGAATTCCACATAATCTAAACAGAATATATTATCTGATCCAAAAAATTGCTTCTATCCAACAACAGATGTCGCTACTTACATCAAAACAAAAACCTCGACTCACGCGCACGCGACACTAACGCCATCTATTATCAACCAGCAATAACAACACCGCCCATTGAACCGAGACCCCTGATATAAGCATTTCATAAAGCACCAGTTCAATCGATCAAGATCTTTTACCGCTGGTCACCTGTAATTCGATTTTAATGGTAGGTGCACTCATTTGATAAATCGCGATCGACCAGTGAGAGTTTAGAATTACTTTTATAACGAATGATTGCTTGAATGATGTCCGATAATTCAGTCTGGACATTTTAAAGTATGGGGAATTCGTGATTATATCCCTCATGATCGTTTGGCGGTCATTTTGACGGCATGTATGGCTGTGGCGCGGTTCTAAAATATTGAAGACATTATAATGATATAGATTTACAGTTTTTGCCCGCAGCGATGGCTGTTACAATTTGTCGGCAATGTGAGACGAGTCGCTGCATATAAGGACATTGATCATTGAATAAACCTCTATGACTTCAACTGTAGGAACAAAAATATACAACCAATTTAAATTTCGTTTAAGTATCTATATCAGAATAAATATACCATAGCACCAACTCACTTTGTGTGTAAAAGTAACGAAATTAATAATAAAAAAGGGATATAAGGGAGCAACCTATCACCTTTTCGCTCCAAGCCATCCTCACCTGCCCGTGGTGCATCCTGCCGAACAACAAACGAAGCTCTGGCAAACCTAAATACTACAGAGCAAGAAGCTACGCCCTGCGATCGCCAACCCGCCTGTCCAGCGTGACTATTTTGGGTATATCCTCCAATATATTTTTTTTTATGGTAGCTCGACATAGTGGCTTCTCCACGCCTGGTGGAAAGCGAAAGAGAAGCCCAAGTCGCTGTGACAACGGGCAAGTAACTGTCAGTTTGCCCTAGGTGGCGAACAACTGGAGAGGCCTATGTCCAGCAGTGGACTGCGATAGGCTGATGATGATGATGAAAAAATTACCAAAAATCAATTATGGCATAAGTTGATTTCTCCTACATTATTCAATTAGGTTTTTATGGTCCAAAGCCGAAGTCACAATAGAAGCCAGTATTGATTTGTGTGTTTTTTGTGGTCATTGCTCAGTCCCCTAATGTGGGAACGGTGACGCCCACAGATCGAGATATCACAAATAGTAAAAAAAAATAATTTTGGTCGAAGATTTATTTGTGGTAATCAATACTATTTTGACTGACCGCGTTGCTTTAGATGGATTACATAATGATCCTGTATCATAAGCCGAGAGTAGTCATTTTGAGTCCTGGTTACTTGCAAAAATATACGCACATATACAGGGAGCGTGTTAGCCAAGTTCAACCATGTAATGTCACACGATTTAACGTATTTTGTCTGCCTTGATTTCCAATAAAACATTTGATTTACTTACTTTGGGATCGGAGCAATGTACATATGTAATGTTGTCTAATATTATTTATTTATTTAATATCCAATGATTTCTGGTTACTGTTTAACATCAGACAGGCCGCCTGCTCGTCTGCCACTACTTAACACAAATAAAAAAATATATTAGAAATTTGCTATTACCACAAAAGCTACTCGTATGTTATTTTTATACAAAAATCTGCACAACAATTTTATTTAGCTATTTCAAATATTTTCTGACATTAAATACAATAATTTGATATCATCATCATCATCGGCATATTGCAGTCCACTGCTGGACCTGGCCTCTCCAGCTGCTCGCCATCTAGGGCAAACCTCTGGAGGATATACCCATAATCGCCACGCTGGGCAGGCGGGTTGGCGATCGCAGGGCGTAGCTTCTTGTTCCGGTGACGCTGCTGCCCGTCACCGGCCTGTGGTATTTAGCTACGCCTTCTATCGTGATGGTTATACCGCCACCAGTCGGTTTGCCAGAGCCTCGTTTGTTGTTCGGCTGCACCACGGGCAGGTGAGGATGGCTTGGAGCGAAAAGGTGATAGGCCGCTCCCTTACATCCCAACGGCTTGATAGCTGTTATTTTTTTTGAAAATACAAACAGTCATGATAGCGGATTTAAAACATATTTTTCTTACTCCATCAGTTTCGTCTAATCGTCGAATATAAATGCACCTCACGTCAAAATCGAATGATAAATCAAAATTAAATCGAATTATGAAAGGATTAAGTGTACGGTTGGACGAAAGTCCGTCTGTCGTCGTATTCATATTGCATTGATATTTTAATTGGCTCAACATACTTGGTTCCTCCCGCCTGATAACCAAATTTTTTTTTTAATAAATATCAGACAACATCACATACATTGCTCCGATCCCAAAGTAAGTAGCTTAAGCACTTGTGTTATGGGTATCAGAACAACGAAGGTACCACAAATAAATACCCAGATACGGAACAAACACAAGTGTTCATCACACGAATGTTTGTCCCGGGTGGGAATCGAACCCACGACCCTTGGATCAGAAGGCAGGGATCACTACCAATTGAGCCACCGAGCCATCGATCGAAGTTCGGACGTGCGTGGAGTACCTACTGTTCGCATCTTTCCACGCTGAGCCACACAGCGCCATCTAGCCCCAAACCAAGACTAAGCTTGTACTACCCATAGTACTAGCTTAGTCTTGGTTTGGGGCTAGATGATACACTTACTTAGATACTTTTTTTCTATACTAATACACTAATTACTAATCATCAATTCAATTCATGCACACAAATGTTTGTTAAGTATACCCTAATACAGGCTCGTACTTTCCTGCGTGCCCAGTAGCGCGCCGTTGACACGTCACCCTATAATGCGCCCGCGCACCTCGCTGCAGGATTTATCTCCCATTGACAGCTCTGACAGATCTTATTTTGCTGACGTGTTATTAATTGCTTTGAGTGGTTTTTTTTAGATTGGTTCGAGATATCTGTGTTGGGATGATCAGAGCAAGACGAAACAGTGTTGTTAAGTTAATATATAGTATAACTTAGGTAAAATGTAAAGTATTTGCCTCTGCCCTCTGAGCCAAGGGTCGTGGGTTCGATTCCCGCACAGTACAAACATTTGTGTTCATGAACATATCTGTTTGTATTGGTCTGGGTGTTTTCTATGTATAATATGTATTTATTTACAAAAAAAAATGTATCTAAGTAAGTTTATCAGTTGTCTAGTACCCATAGTACAAGCTTCGGCTTAGTTTGGGGCTAGGTGGCGCTGTGTGGCCTAGCGTGGCATGTCTTGAGTTATTTATTTATTTTGTTTATTTGGTTAGGTATAAGGTAAACTTGGTGCTTTATGTGAAATTTGCACACCTTTAAAGAAGATATAAGCTTGTGTCAAATCGACTGACCTGATTTCATCCGTTGATGATCTTAGATATTACACCAACTGATCTCAAAATGCGACCAGAGTCACTCCACGAACGTGGAGGCCAGGCGGGTAAACTCTACCACCGGCTGAAATCAGTTTTCCGGTGGGAGGTTAGGGTTGGGCCGCCATGGCGATGGCAACTGACTGGTAACTAACCAGTTACTTGCCCGTTGTCACAGGGATTTGGGCCTAAGCCATTATGTCGAGCCACTATAAAAAAAAAAGTTCCTTAATCGACTCTTACGTCACCTAAACGAAATGGACCAGTGGTTTGTATTCTTTTCCAACACCGAACGGATTTCTCCCGAGAGGGTATTGTCCTCAATACCCTTGATCGAAGTTCACACTTCCAGATAAAAATTAACACACAAATATTATAATCCAAGCAATTAGACAGACAGGAAAGGATCCATTTCCTCGCCCTGATCCCTCTTTGTGCCGTTAACTGCCCTCTTAACATACAATGAGGCTTCGGTTCTACCTTATCTTATTATTGATGTGAGTATTAAGCTCGGAAATGTATCAAGGATAAACCATTCAGTATTGTCAAACAAACACAGCGTATTAAGTATGGGATATAAGGGAGCGGCCTATCATCTTTTCGCTCCAAGCCAACCTCACCTGCTCGTGGTGCATCCTGCCGAATAGCGAACGAGGCGCTGGCAACCGACTAGTGGCGGTATAACCATCACAATTTTTTTTTTTTTTTTTTTAATTTATTTATCACTAGCTGCTGCCCGCGGCTTTGCCTGCGTGAACATCGGTTTGTCATGAAGAGCTTACCTACTCTGTCATTATATCATGTACGTACGCGTCTTTGTCTCTTATTTTATCACACGCGCTTACGAATGGATGCTCAAAAGATGATGAAGATATAGGTATTCGATTTGAGTGCTGAGAAATCTGAACATAGGTTGACACAGGACAAACACAATGTAGGTACATCATGTTGGCCTCTGGTTGGCCATTGGAAGCCGCGGCCCATTGTTCAGGAATCACCTGGTCTTAAACTATGGTTCTCTTAACTGTAAGTTCCGGTGATGACTTATCCAGAGCGACGTCTTCCTGAATTATTCGAGTTATCTAAAAAAGTTCGTTTTCTACATTGAATCCTACCGGGAACCGATATAATGCGCCACTGGGGCCAGCAGTCATCAGATTGTTATGTCGCGTCCGCACTTTTTTTGAGTCAATTAGTCTTTTTACGGTATCAAAAATGGTGCTTACCTACGTACCTAGTTACTACTATGAATTCTCATTATTTCAAACAGAGCAACCGCACGTAATGCACTTGTGTATGGGCATAAACATGTATGTACACTTCAATATCTCGTGCATACTTGCCTGGTCTGCTTGGAGAATGGTCATTGTGGCCGATTTTCGGCCAGGAGAGGGCTGGCGTCGGCGCGATACGTTTAAAATTGATTAATATAGAAATCATCATCATCATCAGCCTATTACAGCCCACTGCTGGACACAGGCCTCTTCAGTTGCTCGCCACTTACGGCAAACATCTGGAGGATATTATGGGTATAAGCGCCACCTGGGCAGGCGGGTTGGCGATCGCAGGGCGTAGCTTCTCGCTCCGGTCACGCTCCTGCCCGTCATAGGCCTGTTATATCTAGCTACGCCTTACATCGTTATGGTTTTACCACCACCAGTCGGTTTGCCAGAGCCTCGTTTGTTGGTCGGCAGGATGCACCACGGGCAGGTGAGGAAGGCTTGGAGTGAAAAGGTGATAGGTCACTCCCATACAAAATAGAAATACGGATACTTATTTTGTACTTTTTGGAAAATAAGTGCGTTTAATAATCTTATATCTATACAACTAAAACAGAATCTAGATATCCTGTGTATGAACATATTTTTAGAAGCCACGCTAAAAATACTAAGTATCTTTTATTTCGATTTTTCTTTATGTCATACTAAGCATCCCTAAGAATATAATGTGAAAATTATTTACCGATAAAATTAAGATTTTTTTAATTATAGGTGGTACCTAACTATGTACAATAATTGTACATGTTAGTACACAGGTTTAAGTATCACGCCGACCAAAAAGCGACCACTTGGCCGGTGTATGAATCTTAACTTACTTCAAAGCGTTATTTTCTTCCGACATGCGTAATTAAAACGATTTTATTAGGCTGAAATGTTATAATATTAGCATATTGAGGACAGAAATTACAATTTGGATTAAAAAATATTTTTTAAGCATACACTGATCGCAGTTTCGTCGCATCCGAGCTAGACATGTGGCCCGTTGTGAGCCTTCTGAGATTGCAGTAAGGTTTTTGGTTCTTGGTCACTGTGATTCATTATCAGATGCAGGCTGCTTTGTTTACGGGTTATGCTAGATCTGTTTTGACCGTACACAATTTTATTCCTAAAGTTTGTTCCAATTTGTTGCTGAATGAGGTGCCTCTGAAACTGAGCAATATTCTAGTAGACAACGCCGGTGGTTATCCCTTTACGTTGGTCGTCTTTTCAGTTATAGCATTTGCATATAGTATTTTCCGAAGAATTTCATTCCGGAAATAAGCCGCACAATTTTAATTCACAATTATTTGTACTTATTGGTGGCGAATTTCCGTATTTGCCTACCTCGATATCAGTACCTGTCATGTCAAATTGATAATTTCGCTGACAAAGTCAAGAAATGACAGTATCTATGGTGTATTCAAAAAGTTTTTAATCATTCCGTAACATATTTTCCCGAAATTCTAAATGAAAAAATTGATGAATCGTTGTAATTTATAGCCTATATGTTAATCTGATGCATAAACAATATTCGTGTAAAGTTTCACTAAAATCTGTTCAGTAGTTTTTGCGTGAAAAGGGAACAAACATCCATCCATCTATCCATCCAAACAAACTTTCGCGTTTATAATATTAGTGGGATTTTACAGAATGTTACACATGAAAGTTTAAAATTAAGGACATTGGCAAAAACCACAGAGGTTTGTCTGCAATGCTTAATACATATTAGTAAAAGACACATTATAAAACTTAAAAATAAAAAAGGTACATTTAAGTGCCAACGACTGAAATAATTATCGTAGGTGCAATCCCATCCTCGTAAGGAAAAAAGACTTAAGCTTAATTTTAATATTGGTTTCGGTTAAGTTGTCTTTTATTTCAGCGGGTATGTTATTAATAAGACGCGGCAGTAAATAACGGGTAGTTCTCTCTCCATACGTGTTGTTGGCTCCCGATGTGCATAAGCGCTCGCGAGCTACGGCCCGAGTATATACAGGGTGTTCTATCCTTTTGAGCAATGCATCAGAATTGAAAAATTTTTCTTTTAGTAGGCTAAATTCAAACTGGACATGAACGGGTAGTACCTTGCAGTGTTTGAAGAGACCAATCTGGTTATCTCGAAACTGTTCTTTAATTTCTTTCGATACAATTGTTTTTAATAATGCTGTTTGTAACTTCCGAATGCTATCTAAATAACTAGTATACGTACGACCATAACTACTAAGCCCATATTGCACATAAGAATCTGCAAGAGAGTTATACAGCATTATTTTTACTTTGTATGGTATGCGATCTTTTAATATTATCATATTTGCCAAAAACTGTCTTAATTTATTACATACATGGTCGATATGTGGCCCCCAGTTGAATTTTCTGTCTATAATTAGCCCGAGATATGTATGGGACGCAACAAGTTCAACTTTAGGACACTTGCAAGAGGTAAGATTCTTAGCATGTAAGCAATCATGATTGTGAGCTACAATGATAGGATCTGCGATGTGTTTTGTGTATGGTGATTTAATATGCAGTAGTTTGGTTTTGCTGACGTTTAAAACCAGACCTGCATCATGGCACCACCTGGTAAGGTTTTCGAAATCCGATTGCAGTAATTCATTTGCTTCCATTAGATCCTTCCTACCAATTACCAAGCAGGTATCATCAGCAAACTCGTAACACGTGCAGTGGTTGATGCAGCCACTCATATCATTTACGTAAGATAAAAAGTGTAATGGGCCCAACACTGACCCTTGTGCCGTGCCTTGAGAATCAGGTACTGTATCACTGTAAGTATTGCCAATTTTGACTACGAAACTCCGGTCCTTAAATTGAAGGCGTAGCTAAATACTAAAGACCGGTGACGGGCAGCAGCGTCACCGGAGCGGGAAGTTACGCCCTGCGATCTCCAACCCGCCTGCCCAGGGTGGTGATTATGGGTATATCCTCCAGATGTTGGCCCTAAGTGGCGAGCAACTGGAGAGGCCTATGTCCAGCAGTGGACTGCAATAGACTGATGATGATGATTGTCAAACAAACACAAGGAGAGGACAAATGAGAGGTATTTATGGGGCAAAAATACGCGATCCGTTCAACGAACGATCGTTTTCGTTTTTTGTAGTAGGGCCCCAGTCTCTAGTTTGAAAACGCATTGACAGGGTATGAACCGCGCGCTGCCTAGCTCGAACGAAAGTCAACGGCCTTATACCAACGCTCATACACTTACTACTATTCCCCCTATTCCAGAAACTTATTTATCACGCATTAAGGACGCAAAGGACAATTGAACTGTCAATAAAGTAAAGTTTAAGCATCCTAATTCTGGCGCCAATAACGAAGCCGGTTTTAAAACACTGACGATTGACTTCCTCGGCGTGGGCCAAACGGCTGCTGAATAGGGATGGGAACTGACAATATCGATAGATTTATCGATAATTCTTGCTAATATCTGCTAGACTAGACTATCTTCTAGACTGTGATACAAGCTAAGCTTACAGTGTACGCTAGTTATAAGCTTTCATGTTTGTAAAATTTAGGCAATTAAACAATTTCTATTCATCTACATCAAAATGCAAAATTAAACCGACTTCAAAAAAAAAACACAAACGACCAAAACTAAAAAGCGATAAATAAAGTAAGTAATTCTATCCTTAATACATAATTATTTAAATATTACAATTATCACTTATTTTTGAAGTCGGTGAATTTTTGAAATCCATCCATAATTGACGGAATAATCGGTGAACAAACATAAAAAATAAAAAAATAAAAAATATTATACATACAGACGAATTGAGAACCTCCTCCTTTTTTCGAAGTCGGTTAAAAAGTAAATCTGTTTGTCTTTTTGTCGCGCTGCGATCGCCAGCGCCTCGTTTGCTATTCGGCAAGACGCACCACGGGCAGGTGAAGTTGCCCTAGAGCAAAAAGATGATAGAGCGCTCCCTTACATCCCAAGTAACTAAGTAGTTCTCCTAAATTCTTGAAATTGAAGGCATTGGTACGTGTGTCACCAAAATAAATGGGGAAAGTAACTATAGGATCAATGAACGAAGCACATATTGGGGGCAGACAGTGTAAGACGTAGTGCAATACTTTGGTGGCTTGCCCTGACTAGTAAATATTACTCTCCCTTCGTCTGGTGGTAAGCTTTTTCTTATGGAATAGGGGGGCAGACGGGCGAGCGGTTGTGATGGTAAGTGATAACCGCCGCCCATGTACATCTGCAACATCAGGAATTACAGCTGCGCTGCCGGCCTTTAAGAAAGAGGTATGCTTTCTCTTGAAGATTTGGCGGTCGTATCGGTCCAGAAATACCGCTGGAAACCAAAAATGCCATAGTTTAGTTGTGCGGGGCAGAAAAATTGCGACAGAAACGCACAGTTGTGGACTGCCAAATGTCGAGATGGTAAGTAAGGATGGAAAGTTTGCACTCAAGAGCAAAGTCTTTTTTAAAGTAGCACAGATTATTGCCCTTCACCTAATCAAAGCTTTGTAAGCAGCCTACACAGGCCAGTAAGATAACTCTGGCTACACATAGAGTGATCCCGAAAAACGACCATTAATAAAATATTGTTTAAAAAAGAAATCGATAAATTCCTCGTTAGCTCTATCGATATTATCGGTTTCTCGATACAACGCAAGCCTACTGGGGATTATATTAACAAGATTAGATTGGTCTTAATGGCAGTGAGGCGAGTCAGGCGTCGATTGATGTAATTACTGACTCACTATCGGGTCACTGTGTTTAGCATGTATTAGAACATAGGTTCTCAAACTATGGATTATCGCCCTCCATCACAAGAAATTGTCCTACCTTAAAATAGGACAACCCCATCTCATCCCGTGGGTGTCGTAAAAGACGTCTAAGAGAATATCAGGAAATAGACCGCATCGTTTACCTGGGTACATATGAAAGCTACTGCGGTCACCAACCCGCCTACCAAGCGTGGTGACTAAGGCAAATCCTTCCTTACAATGTATGCTACTAGGAAAGGCAGTCTAGCAGTAGATGTATTCAATTCAATTCAAATACTATAATGCATACATGTGGTAAAATACAAGATGGTACAAATGTGTACAGCAGGCTAATGATGAAGATGATTATGATATACTCTTAAAACAATCACTTAGGAATAGCTTAGTACAACACAAAAGCAAATAAATCTTATTCTATCGCTATATTTAGAAAGTGGATCCTACCAAAGAAAAACCAGAAAAATGCTTGGAGCTTCTGATACCTGTAATAAGACTTATGCATTATACAGTGAAATGAATCACCATTTCATCATTGCCATTTCCGCCTTCCGCACTTCCGCCCCTCATAACAAGTTCCAGCGCCCCTAGGGGGCGGTGCCAACCTCTTTGGGAACCTATGTTTTAGAATATCATCTATGATGGTCATTGGATGCTTCCGTTTTGTGTTAACTTTTAGGAGTATGTAAACATGTTTAATTGGATCGTGGATCCTTCTAAACATTTAATAGAGGGCTTGTAAGGGTCTTGTTGTGGCGAAAAAAGACGAAAAATAATACAAGAGAGACTACGGGACATTATATCTCAGCTTTACTGCCGATGATATGTTATTCTGCCTTGCGACCACTGTACATTCGTCAAAACACCCATGAAGTGACTTCTGTCTCGTTTCGGGATCAGTTGGTGTATCATCCTCAGCCTATTACAGTCCATTGCTGGACATAGGCCTCTCCAGTTGTTCGCCACTTAGGGCAAACATCTGGAGGATATACCCATAATCGCCACGCTGGGCAGACGGGTTGGCGATCGCTGGGCGTAACTTCTCGATCCTCGACCTCGATCTTGGGATGTAAGGGAGCGACCTATCATCTTTTCGCTCCAAGTCACCCTCACCTGCCTGTGGTGCATCCTTCTGAATAACGGACGAGGCTCTGGTAACCGACTGGTGGCGGTATAACCATCACGATTGAAGGCGCAGCTATATAGCTAAGGCCGATGACGGGCAGCAGCGTCGTCGGTGCGAGGACGCCCTAGGATCGTCAACCCGCCTGCCCAGCGTGGCGACTGCCGCCAACTAGCTGTGCCGGCGGCGTCGCACGCGTGAATATCGAGTTTCAAAAATAACGGACATCCATAAAATTAAACCAAAATTTGAAGTTATACCTCTAGCAATACATTGGTGTAAACCGCATTTGATTCCATGCAGTAGTTTTTGCGTGATGCGCGATCAAACATGCAGATAAAAATTTCTCCCGTTTTCCCAACACTTCCCGTCTCTGCGCTGCTCCTATTGAAAGTAACGTGATGAGAAGTATACTATAACCTGCCCAGGAGTATGAAGAATAATCGTACCAAGTTTTGTTAAAATCCGTCTAGTAGTTTTTTTTCTATAACGAACATACAGACAGACAGAGAGAGATTTTACTATTAGTTACTATTAGATAGTTATTTTGAAAATATATTTAATGTACAGAATTGGCCTCTCTAGAGATTTATTATAAGTATAGATATATATATAGAAGATATGGCGTGTTATGGCCTACTTAATTATATATGTACTTGTTATAAGACTGATATAAATAAAGATTTAGGTATTCTATTCATCAAAGAATTCCATTTCACAGTACCATGATTTATCAACGTACATAAAAGGCTTTCCTTAAACTTTTTATACTAATTAATAGATACTATAAACAGTTTAATCAAACCGCTAATAAAGAGAGGTTATTTGTCACCATGTATTGTGGTTAGCGTAAGATGATGGATAGAATTAATGAATTTATCAAAAGCGCCATTGTGAGTGGATTGACAAAGTGGTGGGCTGACGAATTGTTGTGACTTTGGATCTGAAGACACATTGAGAGGTTGAGATAAAACACGTGACGGTCTAAGCCGGAATGAGAATTATAGAGTCAAATGTTTGTTGTTGCGTTTTTTTGTAAGAAAATTTCTCTGTAGTAAGGATGACTTTAAACTCGTTTGATCCTGCCTTTGATTTCTCTCTATTCTGATTGATCGATGGGTGCAGTAAGTTCTCAAATAAGTACTGAAATGACCCCTACAATATGGACATTATCATGGTTTAAGATGCCACAGAATCGAGACCGCCCAGAATAGATCATTGCTGAGGTCTATGGGGAAGGCCTAACATCTTTGAACACTGAAAGGCGTGGTGGTGATTTTTTAACCGACTTCAAAAAGGAGAAGGTTCTCAATTCGACCCGTATATTTTTTTGTATTTATGTTACTCGATTTCTCCGCTAATTATAAATGGATTTTAGTGATTCTTTTTTTTTGTTTGGTAGGCTATCATTCAGAGATGGTCCCATATATCAAAATTTTATCAAAACTCAGTGGTTTTTGAAAATTATAACAAAAACCAAAAAATTTGGTATATATTGTGGCTGTGGCCTTGAAGTCGGTTTTTATTTCTTTTTTAAAAAAATATTATATTTATTAATGTAAATAATTGTTTCTGAACTGACGGTTATAGTTGACTGGTAGAGAATGTTTATGCGGCATCAAGTCCGCCTTTTTTGTGCAAAATTACATGGTGCAATAAAAATTTAAAAAGCGTCAACATTAGTCAGATGTATAAAATTGCTAACAAGTAAGTATAATTTGTAACCACTCATTTACTCGCAGCATCTCAAATTTTTCCATGTACTACAACAAAAGAGAGTATAAGAAAACTCTTAAGGGATTAGGCGATGACATATTTAGTTTCCACAATAAAGGTGCGTTTACAACGGCGATTGATTTATGGGCCGCGAATAAAGCCCGTCCCCGTGAATGGAGGCGAGTCGACGACCCGTGTGTACCATACTTTATGAGTGAATATGAGCCTTATGTCGATTTAGTATGAAAACGTGTTGAGCTGAGTCACTTCAAGCTCAATGATGCAGAGCTTGCAAGGACGGATGAATAAATACGTTATTGGTTTAATGGTAGATCGCGCCGAATGTTTTTGCTAGATCTATCAAAAATAATACCAAACACTCAATCTTTTATTACATTCCATTATGCTACGAGTATACTCGTATAGGTAAAATACTATGAGACCCAATTATTATGTATTTTCCGGCACAGCTTCTTTAAGAAGAGAGGCAGAAGGGTGTCATACTCGAAAATACGATTATTATCATTATTTTATAACATTTAGATTAAATGTATCATTCAAGTATTTTTTTCAGGCTGTAATATGTAACATTTTTAACAAATAAAAGTATTTTTTTAATATAAGATCTATGTTCAATTTCGTTTTGAATCTTATCTGGTAGCTTATTGCAATGTAGTCGTAGAAAAAGTAGCACGTAGGAGGTAGGTAGGACCGTGTTTTGGAAAAGATTTAGAATCGTTTTAGCTGAAATAAGACACAATAACAATAATATAATATTAAGTAATACAAATTAGCCAATCTTTTTCCTCGATTTCCGAAACCATTCCCTACACAATCCAGTCAAACCGTACTCATATTTATAACACCAGAATCATACAAACTGCAATGCCTATTCTGTTGCTTCCAGTGGGCAGTATTAGGTGCTCGTATTGTTAACTGGATCACAATGGTGTGTGAATCAAAGCATATAGTTAGTTGATGTTAAAAATATCGCGTACAGAGTTGATGTACGGGCTTTGGAGCGTAGGGCTGCGAGAAAGCTCTCAGGAGTGCGATCAATTAAGTTAATTACCTATTTACTTAAACTTTGTTACAAAAGGCGAACTTAATGCTAGCATTCTCTACCAGTCAACCTTTGGGTCACACACCGCACCGCACACAATGTCTACTCTCTGCAGAGAACACAGTCCTTTCACAAACCTAATTTATATAAATAAACTAATAATATATTATGTACTAGCTGTGCCAGCGGCGTCGCACGCGTGTATATCGGGTTTAAAAAACAACGGATTTCCATAAAATAGTTCTTCCTAAATTTTAAGTTAGACCTCTAGCAATACATTGGTGAAAACCGCATTCAATTCCACGCAGTAGTTTTCGCGTGATGCGCATTGAAACATACAGGTAAAAATTTCACCCGTTTTCCCTTCACTGCTCCGCTCCTATTGATAGTAGCGTAACGAAAAGTAAAGTTAAACAACTGTTGAGCATGCCTTTTTTTGTGATAAGACGGTATGTATTCAAGCACTAGCTAGCTAATGACCAAATATTTTTGTTCTGTCTCAAAAACATACGTCTTTAGCTGAAATATAAAATGATAAGAGGGAGGTAAATCAACGTGTGCGCAGCGAGCGACACTCCTGCGCCGCGCGTAGGCGACAACACGAGACGCGACCCGCCGCACTTCACGTACACTCGCGCGCAAACGCTTTATTACTAGTCCAATGATATGTATATTTGTCATTATTTTGCATATCATCATCGTCATCCTAGCCTTTTTCCCGATTGTCTCAGGGTCGGCTTCCCAAACTGAGAGATTTGGCGAGGGCTAAGCTTTTACACAGAGCGACTGCCATCAGACCTCCGCAACACTTAGAGTAAGCTATACCCATTCCCAGTTTAGGCGTCAGAGTTATCATCATCTCTGATATGATGTAACGACTGC
Source organism: Conogethes punctiferalis (assembly GCA_031163375.1). Lineage (NCBI taxonomy): Eukaryota > Metazoa > Arthropoda > Insecta > Lepidoptera > Crambidae > Conogethes > Conogethes punctiferalis. The sequence continues at coordinate 911,025 of CM062097.1, read as the reverse complement.
TATCTGAGTTGGTAAAGATAGCACCCGGGACCAACATATTAACGTGCCTTCCGAAGCACGGAGGAAATCGGTATCAAATTTTTGGTCACCCATCATCGGATTGACCGCGCCAATGGTTGCACAACGTTGCGATCATTGTTAAGCGAACAAGACCGCGGCGCCACCGAGCTCCTCTGTCATTATTTTGCATAATTATATTTGTCATTATTTTGCATTTTAAGAGAGGTAGGTAGAAATAGCGAATCTTCGCTCGAATTGAGCTGCCCGTCCGGGGAAGGACCTCTACCCTATAAAATACCGCAGCCAAATGACCTCCGGGTCGTGTTCCTGCCGGTGAGTAGGGTTTTCGGAGCTCGTGGGGGGCATTAGGAAATTACACCCCTGCTACTAACATTTTTAACTTTCAATTCTCTAGAAATTGTACAGTTTCAACATTCACTTCTCACCTTTCAAACAAAACCAGTAAACCAGTCACTTTTCTAAGAAGGTCTAGTTCTTAGATCCGCATTGTGGACCCGGGTCCTTAGCGGGTTTCACAACACCATTCTGAAATAGCGAGCTTTCTTGAAACTGTAGATTTTCTCTGAATCAAGCGAGCAATTGTGGGCAAGAAAACTTTTTATAATTTCTGTTTAATCATATTTTTAGCGGCGAATGGAATTTTATCCGACTGCTCTAGGAAGGGTTATGATTTAGAGAGTATTAATGTTACATGTATAAATTTTCGGTATGCTATAAGGCTGCTTTGAATAAAATACGAACCACATATACCATATAAAATATCGCCTTGTCCCATACTAGTTTAGGTAAAGTTAGGGGTAGAATTGGTCAATCTTTTTTTTTATAAGTAGAGTTTCAGGATGACCTCACTCCATGATGGTAAGCGGTCGTGAGGTCCAAAAATTAGGTCGACAGGTACAACAGAACAAACCCGCGCAATGCTTGTCGCCCTCACCCTGAAGGCCCACTGAGATGCCGTTTCACGCCCCGCCTAAAGAACCCAGGATTATAAGAGGAAGGAAACACATGAGCTGGAAGGGCATTCCATGACTTAATGGCACGGGGCAAGAACAAGGAACTAAACTTCTTGGTGCGCGCCACCATCGTCTGGATGGTATGCGGATGACAACGCTGTCCAGCACGTGTTGTTTTCTTATCGGATGTCTACGACATATAAATAATACCTCCTAGTTTCAGTTCTGCGGTGGCAACTGACAGGTAACTGACCAGTTACTTGCCCTTGTCACAGCGACTTAGGCTTCTCTTTCGCTTACCATCAGGCGTAGGGAAGCCATTACGTCGAGCTAATATGTAAAAAACAAAAGTTCTCTACGATCAGTGGTTAGGCTGTATCTTGTTTCTTGTATACGTATACTTCATTCAATGGACAAATCAATTTTATGTGCATAGATGAAGACATAATTGCACTCTATGCATCTATATCCAGCAGTGGACACCCCATAGGCGATGATGATGACATGATAAGGAAAGCCTTAAACAAAGATCGAAAAACTTCATAATACAGTTGATTACTCTCAGAGCATACACAAAACTTGATTCTTTAGCAAAATATAAAAAGGGTTTTACTTTAAAAAAATAACCCCCAAACCCCACTGTGTGCGCAAGTACTGTCATGAAGAAATCATAAATAATACAACAATAGCGCTCGCAGGACGACCAACTAATTTCAATGGAGAGATTCAATTTCTTATGAATTAAAACTTGCCTTTTTACCCTCTGTGCATTGTTGTGATTGTTTGGTCGAGTGAAAATAATAGCTCGCTTTGAGAACTTCGGGTTTACTACTGGTAGCTTTCTCGATGTGAATAATAAATAAATATTATCATGACTGGATTTCGGCCTCAGTGGTCCACAAGACAATTTTTTATACCACTGGGTCCCTACCACCAAAATCGAAAACCATCGTTCGTTGAACGGATCGCGTAATTTTGCAAAACTAAGCTCTCCCATTTGTCCCTCCCGTGTTCTTATACATCTATGAATTAAATTAATTAAAATCGATTTTGACGAATTTTAGTTCGTATATTCGAACACGGGATTGGCAAATGGGCGGCATTTATGGTACCAAAGTACGCGATACGTTCAACGAACGATCGTTTTCGTTTTTGGTGGTAGGGGCCCTGAGCAGGATGTAATGGAGCGACCCCTCATCTTTTGCTTCAAGCCACTCTAACCTGGCCGTGGTGCATCCTGCCGAATAACAAACGAGGCTCTGGCATCCGACTGGTGGTGGTAATCATCACGATTGAAGACGTAGCTAAATACCACAGACCGATGATAGGCAGCAGCGTCACCGGAGCGACAAGCTACGCCCTGCGATCGCCAACCCGCCTGCTCAGCATGGCGATTATGGGTATATCCTCCAGATGTATGCCCTATGTGGCGAACAACTGGAGAGGCCTATGTCCAGCAGTGGACTGCGATGGGCTTATGATGATGATGATGACCCCCGTGTGTGCATTCTAGGGTTCTAGGGTATGTCGATGAATTCCCTGTTTCAAATTTTGTGCTTTTCAAACTGTAATAAGCTCGGAGACTATTAATATGACTATTTTTTTTTCAAATGCTTCTTTAAGCTTAATGAATAAATAAATAATAAATAATAACCCAAGACATGCCACGCTGGGCCACACAGCGCCATCTAGCCCCAAACTAAGCCGAAGCTTGTACTATGGGTACTAGACAACTGAAAAACTTACTTAGATATTTTTTTTTGTAAATAAATACATATTATACATAGAAAACACCCAGACCAATACAAACTGACATGTTCATGCACACAAATGTTTGTAATGTGTGGGGATCGAACCCACGACCCTTGGCTCAGAAGGCAGAGGTCACTACCAATTGAGCCACCGAGCCAGTCGTCAGAATGATCCATAAAAAGCCCCAACTCATTCGAACGTCACTCAAATCCTATCGAGAACGCAAGGTAGAGTCCAGATTTTTATCCAAAGATACGCCTACCGTCAAATTGGAGTTTCTGAGATTAGTTTCGAGGTGTGAGCGGCATTGTGCGCGCGCGCATGATTTATCGCCCCGATTCGTATGTGGTATTAATTATTTCTTCGCCTGAATAGGGATATGGGGTCTTTTAAACGGTCGATTGTCTCTTTTGATCATATTTTTTTGTTGTCGTTGATTCGTTTTGAGACAATATTGAGGTTTTAGGGACATATGGTTGTTGTGCTGTGAAAGTTATGATTTATTGCGAAATATGCGGAGTTGTTGTATGGTCAATTAGGTAAGGACATAATTGGACTTCATCATTATTATCATCAGCCTCAAGTAGTCCACTTCTGGATATAGGTTTCCCTCGATGACATTTATCATTTAGAAAGGAATTTGCCTTAGTCACCACTTTTGTCAGACGAGTTGGCAACCGGAGTAAGTTTCATCTGTACCCAAGGTGATATTCCCTTAGTCGTCCTTTGGAAAACCCACGGAATGAGATGGGGTGGGCCTTAGTGCTCAAATATTTAATGTTTAAGTGTTAATAAGTACTCACATAAGTGGTTCCACAGAGTGTGGCTGAATTTTAACAACCAGCTACCTATTAATATTTATATCAAAGTAACTAAAACACATTTCGTCCATAGGCATGTCCCAATCCCAACACACGCACACGACCCAAAATAATGTGAATAAACAATCAAGCAGATTAACTTTATAAGCGTTAATTGCCTTCTATACCAGATGATCCACTGTACGAATGACTTTGATCATCAATAACTAATGTAAAACACAACGTCATAAATTGTAAAATCACCCATTCAGTTGTAAGCTCTAACATGTTGGGTTAAGGTTGAGATTCAACTGAGATTTATCACATTTAAGCCACTCCACTGACACACAGCTTGGTTTCATTTTGCTAAATACGTTTGACATCCGTTCGTGCCATAACGACACTATTGAATGTGCAGCAATAGCAATGAATGTGGAATTGTAATGACAGTTTTAAATTGGCATCCATTTGTTTTGTCATTAATTAAACATTGTGAAGCGTGCCGATTAATTATGGAGTTTGAAATTGTTGCTGCTGATTGCATAATACGTGTTGTTTGTTCAGTGATACGTTTGATTATGTTTAAATTAGAATGTAACACTCTCCAGCTGTCACATCATGAGCCTATCGCAGTCCACTGCTGGACATAGGCCACTCCAGCTGTTCGCCAATTTGGGCAAACGCCTGGAGGCTTTACCGGAGATCGCAGGGCGTAGCTTCTTGCTCCGGTGACGTTGCTGCCCGTCATCGGTCTGTGGTATTTAGCTACTCCTTCAATCGTGACGGTTATACCGCCACCAGTCGGTTGCCAGCGCCTCGTTTGTTATTCGGCAGGATGCACCACGAGCAGTTGAGGGTCGGAGGACTTGTGCCTTGCATCTCTTTTTCCCCGGAAAGTTTTAACGATCATCTATTAGTTGTCTAGACTAATGTCGAATTTGAATGACGTTCAAACAAAGTTACGTTCAAGAAAAGACGACCAATGTGTCAGTGGAAGATAACGCTGTCTCTGACAAAGTGGTCGCGGGTTCGATACCCGCACAGTACAAACATTTGTGTGCATGAACATGTCTGTTTGTATTGGTCTGGGTGTTTTCTATGTATAATATGTATTTATTTACAAAAAAAATGTATTTATGTAAGTTTATCAGTTGTCTAGTACCCATAGTACAAGCTTCGGCTTAGTTTGGGGCTAGATGGCTCTGTGTGGCCCAGCGTGGCATGTCTTGGTTATTTATTTAGGTCACATTAATCCTTTCACAACGTATCACTATAACTTTTACACCGTTACACTTTGTCTTCATCAGGCTAGCGCCAATTCGAAGTTAATTTCAAAATTATCTAAAGATAATTAAAGCGTACGAAATATCAATCATCGGCAGCTGGCTGTTGAGCCACCTGCCGATACCGCTCAGGCTTTATCAGATCTTTTGTCTCTTTCTAACTTGAGCGATTTGGGCTAGCGGCGTCCCCTTCTAACGGACCTGTCAAAACGTCAAATAAAATTAAGTTGAGAAGGCAAAGATTAAGTAATATCAAGTTTGATTTTAAGACTACCGTATTGATTATTTTATTGTATGCCTATTAGGTAGACGCAGTGTAGGATGCCGAGCAACCCGTTGGGCTGATGACCTTAGAAGAAGCCACTGCCAGCAGGGCTGGATGAGGGAAGCCCGGGATTGAAATGTGGCTCGAATTAAAGAAGGCCTACGTTCTGCAGTGGACAGACCAAGGCTATTGATTGATTGATGAATGCCTAACATTTGAAAGAGGTCGAACTAATAACATTTTTCTTTATAAATATTATAGATATTTCACAAGCCAGCATGACAGTGTCAACGGAGAAGTGGTATGGTGAGTTGTCGTTGTCCTTACGATAGGCAAAGGGAGACCACTATGTTGTGGTACTTTTATAAAAAAATATGTACTTGTAATAACTTTTAGACTTTCGCGTTGCATCAAAAAATATAATATTATTATGTATAGCGAGATTTCACGCGCACATACCTATTTGAATCCGTAGTTCCAGCAGTGTTAAAACAGAGGCCGAATGCGACTTTGTACTCACTTCATGGTAAATAAATCTTGCACCAGCAACTTGAGAACGTAGGTACAAACTACCTACATGTAACACCACTATCTATCTGTACTTATCTCATCATCAGAACCCGATAGAAATATCGACTTCTTAATTAACGGAGGACGGAATTTGACGACGAATTTGATATTTACTTATTAAACGGCCCATTAAGCAACGATTGGGTATTTCGGCGGCCATCTTAAATTGCAACGATTTTTGATTTATATAAATTAAAATTTATATTGGGGATGAATTTTGAGCGGATTGGGGCGGGCCGCTGATCATAAGCTTGTTAATAAACGTGTAATTGGAAAGTAAACCACTTCTAATATGAAGGGTTTGGTTCCCGATGAGGTCAATTTAGGAGATTAGATAGCTTTTCAAATTGACTCTCATTGAAATGATACAAAGAATTAGTTTTTTTTTATAATAGTTCGTGATAATGGCTTCCCTACGCCTGATGGAAAGCGAAAGAGAAGCCCAAGTCGCTGTGACAACTGGCAAGTAACTGGTAAGTTACCTGTCAGTTGCCACTGCCATGCCGGCCCAACCCTAACCCCCCACCGGCAGAAACACGACCCGGAGGTCATTTGACTGCGGTAATTCTATAGGGTGGAGGTCCTTCCCCGGACGGGCGGCTCAATTCGTGCCAAGATTCGCTATGACCTACCTCTCTTAAAACCTGTCGACCTAGCAATTGCACCTCATGACCGCTTACCGAAAGGTAGAGTGAGGTCATCTTCAGGATGACGCTCTTTGAATAAAAAACACAAACGCATATCAAACTAATTATTGAAGTGTCTCGAACAAAATAAACGTGCGTTCAATTACCCTAAACGTGGATGATCACCAAAAGAGAACAGCTTAAAACAACTTTACGCAATCATCCCACTAAGATAATAAGTTACAAAGTTGAAAAGCAGAAGTGACATACAACGGATAGGAACGGAAGGGTTACGGTACAAAGTAATCTTTTGTACAACAGACAATTCGGTCTGAACTCGCTAAATTATTCTTTCGCTGTAAGATCAGCTTCGCTATAGGATATTTCATTAAAAACTTAAAATAAGTTGTATCTGTACTGTGTTGGAGTGAGAAGAGATGTTCCGGTTTTATCGAGTATGTCTTATTTGGTGTAATGGTTAGAGAATATTGAATATTGTTAGAAAACTTTGTTTAGAAAAACATTACGTCATCATCATCATCATCTAGCAATACAGTCCACTGCTGGACATAGGCCTCTCCAGTTGTACGCCACTTGGGCAAACATCTGGAGGATACACCCATAATCGCCACGCTGGGCAGGCGGGTTGGCGATCGCAGCGCGTAGCTTCTCGCTCCGGTGACGCTGCTGCCCGTCATCGGTCTGTGGTATTTAGCTACGCCGTCAATTGTGATGGTTATACCGCCACCAGTCGGTTGCCAGCGCCTCGTTTGTTATTCGGCAGGATGCACCACGGGCAGGTGAGGTTGGCTTGGAGCGAAATGATGATAGGCCTTACATCCCGCTCCCAAACATTACGTTTATGTTAACGTTTATGTATTCGTTTAGAATAAAACTCATGTTACAAATAAATTTGCTCTTATCAAAAAAAATTACACTTCTTTACCTGAATGAAGGTTGTCTGGAAGAGATCGCTTACTAGGCACTTGCGTCACGGCTAATGCTGAGTGGTCACCCTTTTGGTGCATTACCCTATAGTGAATGTGTTACTATGTTAGATGTGCCTATACCTACACACGTTTTTTACCTTTATGTTGCTGTTAAAATTGGCATGTATTGTTATGCACTAAATAAACGTTTTTTCTTTCTTTCTTTCTTTCTTTCTTACTAGCGATAAGACCTTTGCGTCCAATCACTGTCCAATGCCCAATACTAACGCGCTCAATGTCTTCATTGTGTCAAAGTACTGATACACACATTGGTGCATTGGGCGCAAAACGTTACGTTTGCAAATTTAACGTTAACGTTAAGTTTGAGTTCCGGGAAAAATAACCGTTATAATTTACCGTTGAAATTTAGTATCGCTACTGACTTACCGGTAATTATTTTACCGATAAAAAAGTAACATTATGAATTACCGTTACTTACCGCTACTTATAATGTTAAATTGGTAACGTTACCAAGCCTTTACATCCCAGCGGATAGGCCAGGTGATAGGCCAGGGAGCGGCCTATCATCTTTTGGGATGTAAGGGAGCGGCCTATCATTTTTTCGCTCCAAGCCAACCTCACCTGCCCGTGGTGCATCCTGCCGAACAACAAACGAGGCGCTGGCAACCGTCTTCGTCGGACGGGAGTGGGCTCACCCTTCGGGCCGCTCCTGTCGCTCCCCCTTAAAGGGTGCCTGTCGAGCCTACTAGAGGGCTACGCTGGTGGTGTCTTGGAGGACATGTTTCGTAGGACCCTCGACACCACCCCATAGCGCTTGACGGAGGGGCCGGGGTTTTTAGTGGGTATTCCCTGCCTCATTTCCATCTCGAGGCAGGGTGCCGCCCTCCCGCTCTTGAGGGCGGCGTGAGTCCCACATACCTCGTCACTCCCCCAGTGACGGGGATGCGTAAACGCATTTTACCCGGCGAAAAAAAAAAAAAGGCGCTGGCAACCGACTGGTGGCGGTATAACCATCACAATGAAATGCGTAGCCAAATACTACCACAGGCTGATGACGGGCAGCAGCGTCACCGGAGCGAGAAGCTACGCCCTGCGATCGCCAACCCGCCTGCCCAGCGTGGCGATTATGGGTATATCCTCCAGGTGTTTGCCCAAAGCGGCGAACAACTAGAGAGGCCTATGTCCAGCAGTGGACTGTAATAGGCTGATGATGATGATGATGACCAAGCCCTGTTGGAAGAGGCCTATGTCCAGCGGTGGACTGTTAGAGGATGATGATGATGATGAACAGAATAGATATAAGCACTTTTTAAAATCAAAAACCAGTCAAAATCAAGTACGCCCGACTTTCCAAACTGCCTACGAAACGTGTAAACTCTATAAACGTGTTCGCCTCGACAAAGTTAGATTGGTCCGCATCGAATGATGGCTTCTGTCAGACGAATAAGCCGTAAAAATACGAGACAACGCGACAGGCGATGGGAGACGTACGGGCGGTTCGGGGAAACTCTGATTTCTCAATTTCGCCGCTACGGTGCAATTGTTTACGCGGATTGGATTTTTCTTTTGGTAATTTTCCTTGTGTTAAAAGTCAAGCGTCGTTGGTCGCTGTCGAAACATGGATGGGTGACCTTATTGAAATTTTGTTTGATTCATCTTCACTGGCTCGGTGGCTCATTTGGTAGTGAAAGAAGGATCACCTAGTAGTAGAGTAGGTTTGAGCATTTTGAGCAAAGAGGGTTCGATGCCCACCCGGGATAAACATTCGTGTGATGAACATTTGTGTTTGTTCCGTTTCTGGGTTTTTAAGTAGGTATCCATAACACAAGTTTTTTAAGCTTCTAACTTTGTAATCGAAGCAATGTTCGTAATGTTGTCTGATAATTAGATATTTATTGTTTATTTTCGTATATGCAACTTGCAACAGGCCGTTGTGGAAGTCTTTGGGGGAGGCCTATGTCCTGCAGTGGACCCCCTACGGCTGAATATGATGATGATGGTGATGCTGATGATGATCCTCGTATATATAGTCCTTCGATCCTTACGACACGACCTAAAGAGCTGTGATTTGTATTCGTAATCCCCCACCACACGTATAAAATCCATTCCATTTCCTTCATCTTGGCCTTAAAAAAATATCCACTTAGGATACAAAGATACAAATCTAAATCACTTCAATAAATAATGCCAGAGACAAAATAGAACAATAGGTGCTCACAAACAAACTATAACTGAAATAAGAGCACCCTGTAAGTGTAGGTAATTCGTCCGGAATATTAGCAATAAACGAGATTGAATTTTGAGACAACAATCAGATTACTTCCGCTATCACCCTATATATAGTTCGCTTTATTTATGGACACTTGTTATGGTATTTTTCATGGTGATTTTTTTTAGTAGATACTCGTAGTAGGTACCTATAGTGCATTCACCTTTTTATAATATGACTAGCTGTGCCGGCGGCGTCCCACGCGTGGATATCGGGTTTCAAAAATAACGCATTTCCATAAAATACCTATCTATACCTAAGTTTTAGGTTAGACCTCTAGCAATACGCCACTTAGAGCAAACATCTGGAGGATATACCCATAATCGCCACGCTGGGTAGGCGGGTTGGCGATCGCAGGGCGTAGCTTCTTGTTCCGGTGACGCTGCTGCCCGTCACCGGTCTTAAGTATTCAGCTACGCCTTCAATTGTGATGGTTATACCGCCACCAGTCGGTTGCCAGCGCCTCGTTTGTTATTCGGCAGGATGCACCACGGGCAGGTGAGGTTGGCTTGGAGCGAAAAGATGATAGGTCGCTCCTTTACAATAAAAATAAATTACCAATATAAACAACGATATACAAAAAAAATATGTACCTACCTACTACAATACGAGCTAACACGTACCTCCCCTCTCGTATTAATTCACCCATGTTCGGCCCCGATTCAGCGGGATACAATCAAAAACTTCCCCGTCGGTAGCCGTCTCAATCAAACTTTTTAAACGCACCACTCCCCCAATGACACATTTCCGCTTTTTTTCACGAATATAGCTCCGTAGAAGAGGTATTTAACCGAATTTGCAAAAGGAGGAAATTTACATTTTGATTCATCGTCAGCCTGTATCAGTCCACTGCTGGACATAGGCATTACATTTTGATTGAAATGCATTATTATATTTATTAGACAACATCACATACATTGCTCCGATCCCAAAGTAAGTTGCTTAAGCACTATGGGTATCAGAACAACGAAGGTACCACAAATAAATACTTAAATACAAATATAAACACCCAGACACGGGACAAATACAAGTGTTCATCACACGAATGTTTGTCTCGGGTGGGAATCGAACCCACGACCCTTGGTTCAGAAGGCAGGGGTCACTACCAGTTGAGCCACCGAGCCAGTTAATTGAGCCACCGAGCCAGTCTATTATTATTGCATTGTTGGGGATGTAAAAGCGTTCGCCCTACAGTTTCACCTCTCTAAGGAGGAGCGACAGGAGCGGTTCGAAGGCCAAGCCCTCTCCCGGTCCCGGTAGACAATGACGGGGACCCGTGAAATGCAGGTGGAGGTGGCTCCGCACCTACCACCCGCTGGGCGCGTCTGGGAACGATTGGCGATTTGGCAATGACCTCTGCCTTCTGAGCCAAGGGTCGTGAGTTCGATTCCCGTAAAGTACAAACATTTGTGTTCATAAACATGTCTGTTTGAATTGGTCTGGGTGTTTACTATGTGTAAATGTATTTATTCACAAAAAAAGTATCAGTTATTTAGTAGCCATAGTAATGGATTAAACTTCGGCTTAGATGGAAATGTATGGCCCAGCGTGGCATGTCTTGGGTTATTTATTTATTATTTATTTTGTCGAAAGATTCGAAGAGCCGGAGCTCTGAAGACAACATCGAGACAATTATAAGAAGCACAAAACTTGCATATCCATTCCATGTTTGTACATCTTTGTATTTCCTGACAATCATTTTGTTTTTGCATTATCGTCTTTTTATTTTTGCAATATAATACTTTTATTGGCAAGAGAAGTTTTGGACGACATTCTAATCTTTGTATACTGTTGACAATAGCTAGAATTCGTTCATAAGAAAGTTCTCGTAAATAATTCATAGCACCAAAAATTGCATGTGAGCATTAGCACCGAATAAGAAGCCTATGTCCAGCTGTGGACTGCGACAGGCTAACGATGATGAAAGAATGAAACAAGTAAAGAAAATAGGCAAAATTCTATGTTCTATCAAATTCTAAGTGTTCTCGGAGCGGTGAGGGAAAAAGAAGGTGGGATGGCGATCGCAGGACGTAGCTTCTCGCTCCATTGACGCTGCTGCCCGTCATCGGTCTGTGGTATTTAGCTACGCCTTCAATTGTGATGGTTACACCGCCACCAGTCCGTTGCCAGCGCCTCGTTGGTTATTCGGCAGGATGCACCACGGGCAAGCGAGGTTGGCTTGGAGGGAAAAGATGATAGGCCGCTCCCTAACTTTACTTTATTTGAACGTGATTATTTCGTCCTGCTCCACCTACGCCCGCAATGTGATTCAACTATCTAAATAATCTCCCTTACAAGTCCGTCCAAGAGAGCGAATAATTTAAACCGCTACACCGAAGCTTCGTAACATAACTTCTTTCGTATCTGCGTCGGCCGCACAATAAAATGACTTGCAAAATACAAATTACCGCGTTCAACATCAATATCGTATGCAGCAATAATCGTCGGTTAATAACTTAAATGACCTTTGTGTTTGGTTCAAGCTTGGAGGGGACAGCGTTCAGAACCTTTAACAAGCAGATATGACTGTTACAACCTATATTTGATGTGTCCGCTGTTTCCATCATTTGAGCACCTTTTTAATTGAAACATCTTGATGAAAATCAATAAAATGTTATCAGTATATTAAGCTATGTAAGTTCAAAGCTAATAGGAGTCAAGTAATAAATAAATAACCAAAGATATACATAATGTGGTTCACACAAAGCGTCATATAGTCCCAAACAATTTCTTTTCAAATTTAGTTTTTTTGTTGAATGTTACTTTTAAATGTTCTTATGAATAAAAACAAATTGACAACGTCATAATGAAATTTGGTTCACGTAGGTACTGGTATATAGTATAGAGCCTGAGAAAGGACATACGCAGGCATTAAGGGTTGAAAAAGAGGGATGAAAAGTTACATGGCAGTATCGTCATCTTAAAAGCTAGAAACTTGAAACATAATTATGTTTTAGGCTGTTAATTATGACATTTGAAATTTATACGAAGGTGTTGAAAGGGGAACAAAAGTTTTCTGATTAAAGCTAAAAGCTTGAAACTTGATAACCAAAGACACTATTCAAAGACACGATAAAAGACAAAGCTAGTTGATTAAAAGTAGAAGTCAGGCAAAATGATTTTCATAGCGATGATTTTTATACTCTGTGAATTGAATCCTTTTCCGCTACCTCCCATCCCGGACACCCCTCCACAATCCCAACGTCCACATTGAATTATAATTATTACCCGTTTAATGTATGTCTTCTTCACTCAACTTTTGGGTGTCCCCATTATTTGTTGTCAAACGCCCTTACGACTGTGCGCCGGCGGGCGGTATTGGAAAATAACATTTTTGTTGCATCGTGCCATCAATATGCTTCTGTGAGATTCTCTTATTGATAAGGAGTTTCTTTTTCTTTTTTGCCGTTTAAAAATAGGAATACGGAATTTCATTTGTGTGGTTATAGAGCCTTGCTTCCTAAGACTTTAGTTACCACTAGATAGATATTTTTATAGTAGCACTAGCACTAGCTGTGTCCGCAACTTCGTCCGCGTGGAAAAGAGTTTCATCCTCTTGGGGGTAGAATTAATAAAAATCCTTTCTTAGCGGATGCCTACGTCATAACATCTACCAGCATGCCAAATTTCAGCCCAATCCGTCCATTGGTTTAGGCTGTACGTTGATAGATCACTATGTCAGTCAGTCCCCTTTGAATTATATATATTTAGAAAATAGATGGGCTTCCCTACGCCTGATGGAAAGCGAAAGAGAAGCCCAAATTGCTGCAACAGCGGGCAAGTAACCGGCCAGTTACCTGTCAGTTGCCACCGCCATGCCGGCCCACACCCCGGTTAAAGGATATGATCAAAAGAAAGAGGAAACATGCACTGGAATTGAGGTATACGCTCATGAAATTTTAATCACGACGAGGAATCAAATCCACCTTTTCCTACGCGCTAAAAACCGCTAAGCGTGTCTGTTTTATCGACACCATCGGTAACACCACTCGATATCTTTACCGATCTCGATTTACTGGTGTAAAATTGACATGTTCACTTGTGCTATGCGATCGACGTGTCATATCCTGGTCGGATGCCCACTCGTTCATCTGTGAAAAAGTTGCAAACGAAAAATATACTCCTATAGATTTTTAAGTGTATCTTATAGCTTAGAAGATAAGGTTTAAAACGGTCTAAAGATGTGAATGACGGAGGTGGCACTCAAGTGTTTTATCTGAAGCCAAAATTTTGGTCCAGTAGCATTGGGCAGCCGATTGGAAAGATCCAATCTCTTGATACATTCCAACGGAACAATGTTTGGTAAACGTGTGAACTGGTCAAGCGCGAGTCGACATTATACATTCAAATATTTTTATCCGTAAGATGACGGATAAGTAATACAAGTCATCCTTTTCCATGTTCTTCATCCTTTGTAGAGAGGAAGTGCATAGCGAATCTTCGCTCGAATTGAGCCGCCCGTCCGGGGAAGGACCTCCACCCTATAGAATACCGCAGTCAAATGACCTCTGGGTCGTGTTTCTGCCGGTGAGGAGGGTTTCCGGAGCTCGTGGGGGGTTAGGGTTGGGCCGGCATGGCGGTGGCAACTGACAGGTAACTGACCAGTTACTTGCCCGTTGTCACAGCGACTTGGGCTTCTCTTTCGCTTTCCATCAGGCTTAGTGAAGCCATTATGTCGAGCCACTATAAAAAAAAATCCTTTTGAGTTCTGCCCACATATAGTGAGTGTTGGGCATATAGTGAGAAGAACAGATAGCCGTTAGAGCCGACAATTTCTGAATTGGAGACCATTTAATGGATGAAAGTAAGCGGCCTATCATCATCACTCCTCACCTCACCTCACCTCCTCACTCACCTCACCTGCTCGTGGTGCATCCTGCCAAATAACAAACGAGGCGCTGGCAACCGACTGGTGGCAGTATAACCATCACGATTGTAGGCGTAGCTAAATACAATAGGCTGATTCCAAAGGTTACCCCTAAATGGCGAATAATTACTGGAGAGACATGAATATATATGTCTAGCAGTGGACTGAAATAGGCTGATGATGATGGAAATATTTTTTCTTAGGTCAGATTGTGTCCCCTCTGACCTAAGAAAAAATATTGTCACTTGAAGGTCACCTGACGGTGTCGCTGCTGCCCGTCATCGGCCTGTGGTATTTAGCTAGGTACACCTTTAATCGTGATAATTATACCACCACCAGTCGGTTGCCAGCGCTTCGTTTGTTATTCGGCAGGATGCACCACGGGCAGGTGAGGTTGTCTTGGAGTGAAAAGATGATAGGCCGCTATATTATCCCTACGCTGTTATTCCAAAAAAAATACCTACTTGGAGGCTATACTTAGAAGATATTACCTTCACAGGAGGCTCTTATACAAGAATAAGACCGCGCAGTGCGCGGGCGCACGTGACGCAGACTTCGGGACGCCGCTATCACGGCGTGCATCGGGCGCGGGTTCGCTTCCCGGAAGGTTCACGTTCAAGGAACGCTACGACCGTGCAATTGTCCAACTTACATCTATAATTTTGATCTGTGAAGTATTAAAAATAATTGGTATTAAACATAATAATGATTGTGTTGAAAATGTCTGGATTATGTATAGAAAAAGAGAGGTAGGGCATAGCGAATCTTCGCTCGAATTGAGCTGGCCGTCCGGAGAAGGACCTCCACTCTTTGGCTGGCAAGTGCTGGATGCGAGAAATCCAGGATTGATCAAAGTGGCCTAAAAGTGGACTAAAACAGGCTGAATGAAGATGATGATAATGAACATTAGCCTCTATAGAATACCGTAGCCAAATGACCTTCAGGTCGTGTTTCTGCCAGTGAGTTGGATTTTCTAAGCTCGCAGGGGGTTAGGGTTGGGCCGGCATGGCGGTGGCAACTGACAGGTAACTGGCCAGTTACTTGCCCGTTGTCACAGCGATTTGCACATATTATTAGATTGCAATCCAGGTTATAATTGTATATTTTTTATATGTCATTCTACTTTGATTGTAATCTATCATGTGTATAAATAAATAAAATAAAAATAAAATAAAGAACTGGGCTTCTCTTTCGCTATCCATCAGGCGTAGGGAAGCCATTATTCCGAGCTACTATAAAAAAAAACAAACAGAAGCCCAAGTCGCTGCGAGAACGGGCAAGCAACCATTAGGTTTTAAGTGTTTATGTATGTCAAACATCACCATTTAACGTCTGACGCGCAAGCAGAACACAGTCGTCGACCCAAACATATTGTATCGTTATACAGCGAGATTGATAATATTCGCCTGACAAGTTATTACTTACACCCGGCCCCGCTCGCTGTTCTATGAACCGCCCACGCGACGCTCAGATAGTAAGGACTTACATTTTAATGTTTTACATTGATGTCATTTTGTCTGGATATTACTATGCTTATCTTCTATACTTATAATAAATCTGTGGAGAAGTCAATTCTGTACATGAAATATATTTTCAAAATAACTATCAGGGGGTGATTAGTGATCGATACTGATGCCAAAAATGCAATCAGTAAAATTTTTGTCTGTCTGTCTGTCCGTCTGTTTGTCTGTCTGTCTGTCTGTCTGTCTGTCTGTATGTTCGTTATAGAAAAAAAACTACTAGACGGATTTTTACGAAACCTGGTACAATTATTCTTCATACTCCTGGGCAGGTTATAATATACTTTTCATCACGCTACAATCAATAGAAGCCGAGTAGTGATGGGAAGTGTTGGGAAAACAGGAGAAACTTTTATCTGTATGTTTGGTCGCGCATCACGCGTAAACTACTGCATGGAATTGAATACGGTTTTCACCAATGTATTGCTAGAGGCATTTTATGGAAGTCCGTTATTTTTGAAACCCGATATCCACGCGTGCGACGCCGCCGCCACAGCCAGTATCTATATATATAAAAGGAGAAACTGACTGACTGACTGACTGACTGACTGACTGACTGACATATCAACGCACAGCCCAAACGGCTAAACGTAGGCACTTGAAATTTGGAAGGGACGTAGCTTAGGTACCGTAGGGGTGCACTAAGAAAGGAATTCCCGAAATTCCCACGGGAACGGGAATTAGCGGGAAAATCCTTTTGTATGAAAAATCTAAACCGCTTAAGTTAGACGCTTGAAATTTGGCATGCAGGTACCTTAGTAAATATAAAGTTTAGTTATGGCTGTATTTTGAGAAATTCCCACGGGAACGGGAGTTAGCGGGAAAAAACTTTTGTATGTATAAATTTAAACACGCGGACGAAGTCGCGGGCAAAAGCTAGTCAAATATAAACACCCACAGCTTGACTGCGATTATCCTGATGGTAAGCTATATCGTACCGTAGGATCCGTAGGACCAAATAGAAAGTGTCCTAAAAAAAGGTAACATTCTAAGTACCCTAAACCGACGAGCATGTATGAGGAGATTGATGAATGTGGATGAAGCAAAAGCTGTGTGCCAGGATCGTCGCAAATGGAAGGACGTGGTCTCTGCCTACCCCTCTGGGAGAAAGGCGTGACGGTATGTATGTATGTATGTATGTAAGCTATATCGTCTACGATGGTACGCGCTCTTACAGCAAAAACTGGTTCACTCTTGCCTTGAACCTCGGAAATTTATATCTCTCGGGGAACAAGGATATTATGGGTATAGATTCCGGGTGTTTACCTAAAGTGAAGACCAACTGGAGAGGCCTATGTCCAGCAGTGGACTGCAATAGGTTGATGATGAAATATTACCACTGAAATGCTGTCACATCCATAGACACTATTTCAATGGTCTATGGTCTACGGCCACTAGTGTGGTCATAGCTGCTCTTTATTCTTTGTCTATGCTTTATTGTACACTATTAGTTGTCCCGCTTTTGTGCAATTTTGAATTGATTGCAACTTCATAGCTTTATTTGCATTAACATATTAATAACCTTTATTTGTACTCTCATAAAGTTCTGTTTTCTTTGCTAGTTAAGGTAATGGCCAATTGGTATATGCTTTTTTGAAAATTTTGTACCCAAATTAAAGAACTGTGTATCAAAAGTTTATGGATCAAAATCAAAATACCTTTATTAACATAGACTTAAAATAATCACTTATGAATCGTCAAGTAAAAAATAATGTAAAAATGTAAAAGTAATGTAAAAATGTGAATAAAAGCAATTTAAAAGAAGCTACCGCCGTGTTCGGAAAGTAGATTTCTACCGAATCATTTGTGTGATAAACATTTGTGATTGTTTTGTGTCTGTGTGATTGCATTTGTATTTAAGTATACATAATGTGGTACATTCGTTGTTCTAATAATGGGTATCAGAACACAAGTTTGACTGGCTCAATGGCTCATTTGGTAGTGACCTCTGCCTTCTGAGCTGAGTCGGGGGTTCGATTCCCGCACAGTACAAACGTTTGTGTTCATGAACATGTCTGTTTATATCAGTCTGGGTGTTTACTATGTATAATATGTATTTATTTACAAAAAAAGTATCTAATTATGTTTATTAGTTGTCTAGTACCCATAGTACAAGCTTCGGCTTAGTCTGGGGCTAGATGGCGAGGTGTGGCCCAGCGTGGCATGTCTTGGGTTTTTATTATTTATTTATTACTAACAGTTACTTGCCCCTTGTCACAGCGACTGGGGCTTCTCTTTCGCTTTCCATCAGGCGAAGGGAAGCCGTTATGCCGAGTTACTATAAAAAAAAACAATCTCTAAGCAACAAAATATTTGTTTATACATTGCAACACCACCTTAAACCTCCTTAAAGCATGTTTAATTTAAAACTGATTAATCAAACCGACAGCCAGCGATACCCCGTGTCGATAGTACACGGCACAAAGTAAGGTACAGTCGCACCGCCTACCATAAAGCGTTGTTCGCTCATTTGTCAAGCCTTGTGGATATTTATTTATTGCGGACCCTCGGGAGGAATGGTTGACCACCTCTGAACAACTGCCAACTGGTATATCGAGCAAAGGAATTTGAACTGTAATGCTTTAGACTTAAAGTTGGAATTTTATTGAGGTGTGTGTAAAAGGTGAGTTAGTTTTTTCTTAACGTGTTTCGTTTCGACAAAGTTAATTGTACTTTTTGGTGATTTCTGGTGACTCTTATTGTGAAGATAATATAGTTGGTTTTCGATTGTCTTTTTAGATTGTGTCTTGTTGAGAGAAAAGTAAGTTAAACGGTTATAAATTTAAAATCTATACGTGAATCGAAGGTTAGCCACTGAATTTGGGTGTTAATAGATTATACGACCATTTTTGAAGGTTTTTTGTTTTTGTTAGTTTTTTTTTTAAATTAATGGCTTTATTTTTGTAATGAGCTATTAGTTGTTGTGTTTTAATGTTCAACAGTTGGTGAGATCGGATGTCGTGGGTTATGAGAATAGATCATCTATTATGGAGAATCTTTTACTAGGAATTGCTTCATATAAATTTAATAAAACAATTGGTTTTTGTTGAATAGTGATTAATAATTATGAGTTAAAATATTTAAATTAATGCATTTTTTTTTTGCGTACTTCATGTTGCTTGTCAAAAGCTGTCAATAATGTTATTTTAACGTCTCATTGCAATTTCGATGTCTTTTTGTTTCTTTTTTTCTTTCTTCTATTTTCTTTTTTTATTATTATTATTTTTCGTTAATGTGTGTGTGTTGTAATGTGTGTGCACCAAATTAATGAATTTTCTTTCTTTCTTTCTTTCTTCATATCAACCATCAGTTCTCAAGTATAGGAGCTAAGCGCATCCCTCAACAACCATACACATGCCATATCCAATTTGAAAAAGTTCGTTTTTGAAATTGACCCGTCTGGAAATTGAACCCGGATCCTGGAAGTGCAACGATGAACTACTGAAATTAATAGGACATACTTATAATATATGTAACTATATTACTGATTGCAGACCAGAACAAAAGGTGTAGTTCCTCGTTCTTGCCCCTAGTTTTGGAATGCCCTTCCAGCTCATGTGTTTCCTTCCTCTTACAATCCCTGGGTTCTTTAGGCGGGGCGTGAAACGGCATCTCAGTGGGCCTTCAGGGTGAGGGCGACAGGCGCGGTGGGTATGCCCTAATGTGCCTGTCGACCTAGCATTTGGACCTCACGACCGTTTGCCGTGAGGTGGAGTGAGGTCATCCTGAACGCTCTTGTAATAAAAAATACAAATGTCTTAAAACAAAGTCAAGTAGACTGTAGTATTAGAATTTTTTGTACAATTTATGCGGTATTTATGCTACATATTCGAATTAAAACAACACAATACTTCATCTCTCCCTTTCTATATCAAAAACCCTCATAACACATTTGTCCTGCGCACGAATCCTGCGCAGCATTCATATTAGCCGATTAATAAATTCCCAGAAGTCAAAATAAGACATAAATTTTATTAAAATACACCATAACGCCCTATCTCATGTTTCATCTTGAATCTTATTGTTTCAATGTTTTCGAGATGTGGAGATTTCGGTTCGCGTGAGGCAATAAAGCTTGGGATCAAATTCTGTTGGTTTATTAAGGAGATAAACAGGTTGATGACACGGTGGGAGATAACTGATGTATGGTTAGGATCGTGAGGTAGGTTTTTTTGTGTATGAAAAGTGACGGCAGCAGGCATAAGTACCTTAGTATTGTTTTTTGTATATGAAATATGAAAAAAGATAAATATAATATATATCTAAACTAATATTATAAAGCTGAAGAGTTTGTTTGTTTGAACGCGCTAATCTCAGGAACTACTGGTCCGAATTGAAAAATTCTTTTTGTGTTGAATAGACCATTTATCGAGGAAGGCTTTAGGCTATATAACATCACGCTGCAACTATTCCACGCGGACGAAGTCGCGAGCACAGCTAGTATCAAATATATCAATAAATATCAGACAACATCACATACACTGCTCTAATCCCAAAGTAATATACATAAATACAAATATGTATCCGACTTCGACACCGACCGGCACCGACTTCAAAAATAAGTGATAATTGTAGTATTTAAATAAGTATAGTTATACATATAATATGTATTAAGAATAGAATTACTTACATTATTTATCGCTTTTTAGTTTTGGTCGTTTGCGTTTTTTTTGAAGTCGGTTTTTGTCTCTTTGTTAAACATTTCTGTGACCAACCTAGATGAATGCGGGCGAAGCCGCGGGGGCACAGCTAGTATTATATAGATGACAATATCACATGGACATGATAGTCTCGCTTGCGCTTATTAAAATGATTTTATGTATTATATGTTTTTAAAAAAGGCTTACTGTTGAGTTTGTTGCGGCACTTCTTCTTAGCAGGCTACACGTCGAAGTGCTGGTAGGCAAAAAGTGTGAAGTGCAAAAGTATTACTAAGCAGTGAATCAATTTGCAGAAATAAACTATTTTATTTCATGACGTCTCACTACACCAAACCCAGACACAGATCACCACAGCACAAATTCAATTACTTGCAAAAATCAAACAAAACGCGACCACGACAATTATCCCTGTATCGTCCGTCCTCATCCCGGTCCCGGGGGATAATCAAAATAATAATGGCTGAGTGGACCACCGCATACACTTTTCGATTAGTAAAAGTACCTAATTAGCTCGGATAGAGTGGAAATCGACGTAGAGATTGCGCTGAGACCACTGAGCAAAGATGTGCAGAAGAATCTACATTTATAGTATTTCAGTAAGTTACAAGCTTCGGCTTAGTTTGGGGCTAGACGGCGTTGTGTGGCCCAGCGTGGCATGTTATTTATTTATTTATTTATAGTGCGAGCGGCTAAGCTATGAAACTTTTTGCAAGAGTCCATGTTCCCCGATAGATTTACTGACTGATATATTTTTATTTAGTGACTAGCTCGATGGCGTGACCTCTGCTTTCTGAACCTAGGGTCGTGAGTTCGATACCCGCACACTACAAACATTTGTGTACATGAACATGTCTGTTTGTATTGGTCTGGGTGTTTCTTAAGTCAATTTTTTCTTTTAAAAAATGACAACCAGCCTCTTTATGGCCCATTTCTACATGTTTTCAGGAGATAAATGATAAACTTTTCTTTTTATTATGCAATAAAACCCCATAAATGATTAAAAAAAAGCAATAAAACGGATCGACTATGATTTCCGTTTACTATACTCTAAAGAATCACCGTTGTTAACAACAAAAGAACTATTTTAAAAATGACTGCCACAAGCAATAGTTTCAATACCTGCTAGTAGGCATCAACAGTCATACGTAGTAAATAAACCCTTCTGCGTCTCTTCATTTCGTGCTAAGACCGAAATCACTGTAATTGCTCCGCATCCAGCTCCTGGTCTTACGAATGGGCTCATGGCGCCATATCTATCACTTTCGCACTCACCGCAAACCGTATATGCGTCTCTATCTACGATTTAGATTTATACATTTTCGATTTGAGATGAAATGATGAAACTTATGCGGTTGCGTTTCAAAATAACGTCTTAATAAAAGGGGTTAGGGTTGAGAATTGATGGGGACTTGTGATCTAAGACAGGAGATGTTTAATGCAATGGTTATCACGGACTCGTGATGATTGCGAATATTTTTGTTGAATATTAAATTATTTTCAACCTGTTGCAACTGAGTTTGAAAGCATATCCGATGGTTGGCAGTAGTTTAACGGCCGTTTTGTCAAACGTTACTATGCGACGCGCGACGCACAGTGCCCAATATCCTATAGGATACGGATCCTCTAAAAGAAAAAATTTTTTTTTATATTTTTATAGTGGCTCGACATACCTAATGGCTACCCTACGCCTGATGGAAGGCGAAAGAGAAGCCCAAGTCGCTGTGACAACGGGCAAGTAACTGGTCAGTTACCTGTCAGTTGCCACCGCCATGCCGACCCAACCCTATCCCCCACGAGCTTCGGAAACCAAATCTCAAATCGTGGGTGCCATAGATGATGACTAAGGGAATATCAGGAAACGTCAAATCGTCATTCCACCTGGTCTGAGGGCGTCCTACACTACGTTTGCCGAGACGCATCATCATCATCAGCCTATCGCAGTCCACTGCTGGACATAGGCTTCTCCAGTAGTTCGCCACTTTGGGCAAATAAATAGAGGCTAAACATGGTAGGCTATATATAAGCGATTATGGAATCGCTACCTTTGGCGGTTGGCAATCGCAGGGCGTAGCTTCTCGCTCTGGTGACGCTGCTGCCCGTCATAGGCTTGTGGTATTTAGCTACGCCTGCAATCGTGATAGCTATACCGCCATCAGACGTTTGCCAGAGCCTCGTTTGTTCAGCAGGATCTACCGCGCGCAGGTGATGAAAAGATAATACAGCGCTCCCTTACATCCGCGCATATAATACCATATTATTTTCATAAACATAATAAGCTAAAACAATTTCGCAAGATCAATCCCCTTTGATCCCAACTCAAAATCACTCGCATTTGACACGAGGATCGTCCAAATTAATCACGTCCAACTGCAAACAGTGGCAGGACAGACATACAGACAGAAACAAAACGAAACGAAATCGAATAACGTAATGATCGACGGGGATCGAACCGCGGCGCCTTTGAACCGTGATTACGATACGGATTGGGATTGCTACCGGCCCCGTTGATAGGTAATTTGGATTCGGATGCGCAAAAAACGTTGTGGATTTTTCTGCGCGTCCAATTTCGTTGTTGCATTATTGGCTGTTAAGCCAAAGGGATGTAAGGGATGCGGCCTATCATCTTCTGCTCCAAGCTCATCTGCCCGTGGCGCATCCTGCCGAATAACAAACGTGGAGCTGGCAACCGACTGGCGGCGGTATAACTGTCGCAGTCATCTGGTTGAATCTGCTATTCAATTGAATGACTAGCGCGTTCATTGAATGACGACATTTAATTGAATGCCTAAAGGACAAGTCGTCAAGTTATTGAATGAAACGTTCAACGTCTTGACTGAACGTCATTTTAGCATAGTCGTTGAATGGGTAAAAGCCGACTGTTTAATGTTTAGTTTTTCTTTAAAAGTATCCGGAGGCGGCGTATTAATAGGTAAATCCATGCTGTCACACTATTTTATTACGTATAAGTCAGTATATAGTACATCTAATCAAAAAAAAATCAACACTCAGGTGATCATGTTCGACGCCATATTTGTTTTAGTGACTACTAACGCCGAGCGGGAAAAAAATGAACTAAATTACAATCACTTGACTGCTTTTACGTCCGCTCTTTTCAAAGGGCTATGTTTCAATCCGCTACCTAGTTGGACGTTAAGTGACGCGTGTTTAGTCAACGTTCGGTCTAGTCATTCAATTGAATGTCGTCATTCAATGAACGCGCTAGCGATTCAATTGAATAGGAGATTCAACCAGATGACTGCGACATAACCATTACAATTGAAGGCGTATCTAAACACCACAGACCGATGACGGGCAGCAGCGTCACTGGAGCGAGAAGCTACGCCCTGCGATCGCCTGCATAGCGTGGCGATTATGGGTATATTTTTCATGGGTTTGCCCTAAGTGGCAAGCAACTGGAGAGGCCTGTTGCGGACGACGATCACTCCAATATTAAATTGTATAGAATCATAGATTAAGTTAGAAATAAGTTTCTTAGTCACATCGTCAGCCAATAAGAAACACGTATTATTGGCCAATTGTATTCATTGTAGGCAGCCAATCACGGCTCAGTTAGGAGCGGCCGACACCTTTCGAGCAGGTTGCGGCGCGCGAAAGCGATCGAGTCAAGGGTCGCTAGTTGCACACGAGAATGGAGAATATAAGACGGCCAAATCGCCATACAAAACACAGTTCGATCCAGTTCGTCTTCAGTTCCAGTTCTCTCCAGTCAGCTCCAGATCTCCAGTGTGCTTTTCAAGAAGTCAGGAAGATTGTGTTTAAATTGTATTAAGTAACCGGAGTAATTTGTTTAGTGTAGTTCAGTATAGTTGTAGTAGTATTCGGTAATAAAACTCTGTTCATAGTAAATTCGTTTGTGTGCTTGCAAGTAGTGACTTTGTTAACATAGTGACTTTGTAAATTGTGAAATTGTGTGCGTGAATAAATCTATTGAAAACTTTATCGATGTTTAAATTGTATACAGTCCACAACAGTGTTTTGGTCCTTCGAGCCGGATTATTCTCAGGACTTAATTAGTGTATTTTCGGACTTAATTAGTGTATCTTCGGACTTAATTAGTGTTAGTATATCTTCAGACTTAGTTTGTGTTGTGCACCTGGAACTTAATTAGTGTTAACCTGTGGATTTCATTAGTAGTACGAGTACTACCTGGATTGCAGTGTTACAAGGAGCGTAGCCATCGTCCGTAGTGTACGGAATTGTGTGTGTGTGTTGTGTCAGTGTCGTAAAACGCCATGGTCGTCACCCGGAGCCAAGGGGACGCAGAGGAGGCGTATGAGCAAGCGCGCCGCGAGGCGGAAGCGCTGCGAGTGCAAAGGGAGCGTGCCAGGAGGCAATCCCTGGATCCACCTGCCTCGCCCACAACGACACCTGCGGTAAGAGAACGAGTCGAACTGTCCACCGTAGTCCCCGAGTGTGAAGCGGGACCTTCGGGAGTACGTCAAATGGGAGTGTCGCCGGCGCAGTCAGTACGGTCTACGTCGAGCTTTGCGACACGAAGACGGCTCCTTGAGTTGGAAGCGGCCAAACGGGTCGCTGCGCTTAAACGCCAGGAGCTGGCGTTAGAAGCAGACAGACGACGTCAGGAGCTGGCTATGGAAGCCGAAATACGACGTCGCGAAAGCGAAATAGAGGCCGACCTAGTAAATAAGGAATTGGCGGCCAAGATGTCGATGTTGCAGGATGAGGAGGAAAGCCTGCATGGTGAGGCTCCGCCCCAACCGGATCCTATCGACAAAGTCGACGACTGGTTTGCGAAACGGGGGGAGACAGCGACAGCCTCAAAGGAAAGAAACATACGCTTCGATATGCCGTCGTCACTGAGAGCGACGTCGCCGAATTCGAGACGCCTTAGGTCGCCGACACCGAGGCGCCAGTCAAGATCGCCAACGCCGACCCGGTCTAGAAGAGGCATCGAGCAGTTGGCGGAAGCGTTAGAAAAAATGGCGCGACCTCGTCTGAGACACACGGATCTCCCGATATTTAGTGGTGCGATACAAGAATGGCTCCCGTTTCAAGCGGCGATGCGGGACACCACTAGAATGTACGGGGTATCGCCAGGAGAAAACATTCAACGCTTACGAACTTGCCTGCGTGGAGAGGCAAGGGAAGCTGTGGCTGCGCTATTACACACGGCGACGGACCCAGATGTTGTTATGCAGTCCCTAGAGCGGTCGTTCGGGAGACCCGAGATTCTAGTAGACCGGGCGATCGAAGAATTGAAGAGGATGCCGAAGCCGGGACCAGCAGCCGCCGAACTTAATCGATTTGCAGTGAAATTACAAAACATAGTATGTGTGTTGCAAACAATAAAAAACAACGCTTACTTGTACAACCCAATGTTGATACGGGAAGTACTGGGTAAGTTAAGCGCACTAACGATTGCCCGATGGAGTGATTACGCCGCACAGCAGGTCGAGTCCCAGGAGCCAGAAATATTGAAGTTATCGCGGTTCCTTATAAGCGAAGCAGATAAGGCAATGAGGCATTCGTATATGCCTACTAACATTGCAGTTAAGGAAGAGCGGACTCGACCACCTGCACAACCAAAGAAGAAAATCGTATACCATGCAGCGGAACAGGACGAGAAGTGTTTGTTTTGTCAAGAGGCGCATTTGACGCACAAGTGCCCGGATTACCGGAAGGCGAACATAGACGATCGCTGGGCACGCGTAAAAGAAAGAAAAATATGTTTCAAGTGTGTTAATGGTCGCCACCAAAGAATTAATTGTCGTGCGAAGCTGTGCGGGGTGAACAATTGCCGAAGACCCCATCACTCGACGCTACACTGGGACCCGAAGCCGAAGAGCGACTCCGTGGAAGGGGAGTCCGTGATGTCGGTGGCGAGCCACGCCACTGGCCCGAAGACTGTGCTCTTAAAGATATGTCCAGTAGAGATCAGCGGGCCACGAGGAAGCGTTCGATCATACGCCCTGCTCGATGAAGGAGCGACGGTCACGCTGATCGACGAGGAGCTGGCACGAGAGGTAGGAGCGGATGGATCGGCTCAACCGCTGCGGCTTCATGGAGTCAACATGTCACACGAGGGTGACAGTAAATTGGTAGCGGTGAAGTTGAAAGGGCGCAAGCAACCACGAAGCTTTCCCGTCAATGCGAGGACGGTGAAGGACCTGCGGCTGCACACGCAGACGGTGCCACGAGAGGTCACCAAGCAGCCGCACTTAAGGAGTTTGCCGCAAGATGAGCTCTGTTACGAGGGAGCTCACCCTGGGCTCCTAGTGGGGACGGACCACTGGGAGCTGATCGTGTCCAGGGAGCTGAGGGTGGGCCGTAAGGGCCAACCAGCGGCATCAAAGACGTTGCTGGGATGGGTGGTGCACGGGACGACACCACGATTAGCAGCGAGAGAAGAAAATAGCGTTCTACACGTTTTCACGCCAGAATCAGGAGTTGGCGAACGTGGTGGACGGGATGAAGAACTGCATCAGTTGGTGGAAAGGCATTTCACCATAGAAGCGCTCGGCGTCTCACAAAGTAAGAAGGTGAGTGACGCGGATCAGCGAGCAATCGATATTGTGAAGACTACAATAAAGAAAACGGAAGCAGGCTACGAGGTTGGGTTGCCTTGGAAGACTGATGAGACAAGCATGCCGCCCAGTTATAATGCAGCGCTACGTCGTCTGATCAAGATAGAGCGAAAAATGGACGCCTCGCCTGACTTTGCGAAGCAGTATACTGAGCAAATAAATAACCTGCTAGAAAAAGGTTATGCGGAGCCGTGCAACGGGTCAGAAGAAGAAAGCTCAGTGAGTTGGTTCCTGCCACATTTCGCCGTGGAAAACATTATTTTTTATTTATTTATTATTATTATTTATTTATTATTATTATACCCACAAAGTATATAACTAGATATAGACATAGTCCCACAAAACTATTTAAATAGTTTGTCTGTGGGATCGGGCACGAGTCTCTAAATTATAATGATAAGTAATTCTAGGGTAATGCAGCCAAGAAATACATTTTAAGCTTCCGCTTGAACACCCCCCTATCCTGCTCCCGGCGTATGTCTTCGGGCAAACTGTTCAATAGGTATGGTAACCTTTTTTTTATTGTCCTATCACCAAAGTAGTTATTTACTTTAGGTACCTCAAATTTGCCCGCCGACATAGACCGGGTACAATGACTGTGATTGACCAACACTGGGCCACTCTCCTGACTGTCGTGGTTATTTAGTGCCAATAAGTATTTATGTTTCAAACTGACCGGAAGAATTCTACAGATCTTAAATAGTTTATAGTAATTATCTTTGCATTTTGCTTTAGTTTTGTTATTTACCATTAATTTTAGAAATCTAATTTGTAGTGCTTCAAGCTTATCAATGTGTGTTTTAAATGTTAGTCCGTAACTGTCAAGAGCGTAACCCAAAATTGATTCAACCAAGGAAAGGTATAAAAGTTTTAATGTAGTAGCAGGAACTTTAAATCTTAAGTGGTAAAATTTACCTAAGAGTAATCTCAGCTTATTACAAATATAGTCTACATGATGTGACCATGAAAAATTATTATCTACTTTAACACCGAGGTAAGTAACACAATCAACTTTTTTAATAGGCGTACAATTGCAACAATCGAAATTATTATGTAAGCACGAAAAACTATGTGTATACATAAAGGGTGGTGCCTCAGCAGGACGCAGGTATGGTGAGTGGATAATTAGTAGATTTGTTTTATCTGAGTTTAATATAATACCATTATCATGCGACCATTTAACTACCGCGTCTATGTCACGCTGCACCAGGCGACACGTCTCCGCGAGGTCAGTGCCGGCGCGCAGCGTGCACAGGTCATCCGCGAACATGTATGCCGAGCAGTGCTGCAGCACATTACATAGGCTGTTGACGTGTTGTAAGTAGCAGATTGGCCCACATCCCGAGCCCTGCGGCACTCCGCACGTCACCTCCGCCGTCTCACTGAGCGCGTCACCGAC
The DNA here is from genome assembly GCA_031163375.1 of Conogethes punctiferalis. Lineage (NCBI taxonomy): Eukaryota > Metazoa > Arthropoda > Insecta > Lepidoptera > Crambidae > Conogethes > Conogethes punctiferalis. Next base: position 882,523 of record CM062097.1, on the reverse strand, counting down.
CCTCACGCGGAAGCTGCGTGATGTGAGATAGTCGCGGAACCACTGGTTCAGGGGCTGCCCCACTCCACATTCGCCCATTCCATTCAAAAGTGTTTCCGTTTCTAAGGTATCGAATGCTTTTTTAAAATCATAGAATATGGCCACAATAAACTGTTTATTTTCTAAATGTGTATTAATTTCGTCTGTGAACTTAGTTAATAATGTATTTGTACTTTTCCCCCTCTGAAATCCATGTTGACTTTGGTCTAATATACTATTCTTTTGTAGATAATCCCCAATTTGATTTACTATACATTTTTCAATAATTTTGTCAATACTAGATAGAATTGCTATTGGTCTATAGTTAGAGAAAACTTTACGGTCACCTTTTTTATGGATTGGGCGAATTATAGCTTCTTTTAATTTCTTTGGAAATTTGTGGTGCTCAACTGACAGATTTATCAAGTTCGCTATTACAGGGCTGACTTTTTCTGCAACTAATTTTAAATCTGACATCCGCACGAGATCACTTCCAGGCGACTTATTACTACTTAATTTATTAATTACACGTTTAACATCACGACTAGAGACTGGTTGCCATCTCATGCTAACATCCGATTCATTAACATAGCTGTCCCTTAATAATTTTTTGTCAGTACATATGTGTCTGATTTGATTAACCTCACTTAAAAAATTTGTAGCAAATTTATCACAAATTTCCTTTGGACTACCCTTATTTTCCATATTAGTTAGTATTAAATTGTCTATCGATTGTTTTTCGTTACCTAACAATATATTTATCTTGTCCCATATTTTTTTAATATTATTATTACAGTCTAATATACTTTTCTTATCATATGCAACCTTAGATTTAAAAATGGCCTTATTACATTTATTTCTGTATTTAGTATAATTTAATCTATTCACCATATTATTAGGCTCATTGCACCATATATTAAATAAACTATCTCTCTTTTTTATCATTATTTTTAAATTCTCAGTTACCCATCCTTTATAATTTCTATTGCTTTTATTTACTATGTTCATCTGCATTTTAAAACACTCGTTATATATATTCGTAAATATATTAGTGAAAGACTCATATAACATAATAGGACATTCTATCTCCATCAAATCATCAAAGTTTACTAACAATAATTTTTCTCTAACCAGTCTATTATCCAAGACGCGCCGAGGCGTCGCGTGGCTCGCGCGAGTGGCGCGCCCCCCGGCCGGACTACGTTTCCATTGTATAGCAGCCGAAATGTAATAGTGGTCCGATACCTTATGTTTTATCACTGCGGAATCTATTGATGACAAGGGTGCTCTAACATAAATGTGATCCAGACATGATTCTACAACAGAATTCATAACAATTTCTCTTCGAGTTACATCATAAATACATCTAGTAAAGCCATATTCGGCCATAATATTTTCATAAGTGATAACACGGTTATCTTGGTTATTTAACAGGTCAATGTTTATATCCCCACAAAAAACCACGTCTGAGTTTTTAGGTAAGTTATCCAGTAGTGCACGTAGCTCAACATAAAACTCCCTGATTTTATCCTGATTATAAAATTTGGGTGGTCTATAAACGGATATTATATGAAGTTGCTCCCCGTGAATGTTAAGCGTAATGGAAACGCACTCCGCCGAGCGCATCACCACCGCGCCCGCGCCCGCACTCGCAGGCGCAGCCGTCTCGCTCGCACGCGCGGCCAGCTCCGTCCGCGAGTACACCAACACGCCGCCCCCTCTCCGTCCCTCACGCGTATAAACATTTACTTGAAATCCTGGGATATTGTAAAAAGATAACATAGAATAGTCGATGTTTGGTTCCGTTATAACAATAATATCTAGTTGACTTAGGTCATCGCCTAGGGTAACTAAGAATTCACAAAAATGTTTTTTTAAAGAGCGTATGTTAACATGTAGAATACATAAGTCCTTATATTGTATTTGGCGCAGCCAATGATTTAAGCTTTCAACACACATATAATTAACAGATCCATCAATTATGGAATCGATATTACTTAAGGTATTAAATGTTAATTATAGAAATAGACACTGTAAAAACTTAGATTTTGAAATACCTTCAACATTTTTTTAGCAATCCAGATATATCACTTTCAGCACGTACACATACCGCTTTTTCACCTTCAGCCTTCTTAACTAATACTTTCCCGTTAGAAACCCATATATATTTGAAGATACTATGCAACTGCTGCTTCGTATTCCATAGTAAAGCTCGCGTAGTCTTTGTTAAGTCCTCGTTTATGTATATTTTGTTCCTAGCAGCTCCACTGGTAATCATGTTGCTTGTCGTGTCCGATAGCTTGCGACGCTGGGCCAGCCAGGCGTCCCGTGACCCGGTGCCGGTGGTCTTGAAGCTCACGATGATGGATGCAGATTTACCGTCTTCTCTCGGTGGTCGCGTACGTCTGGCCCATTCAATGTCCGAACTGCTCACATTAATAACTTCACCGATTTTAGAGACGATCTCCCCAACATTCTCTCCAGGCAATTGCTCAATACCTACAATCTCGATATTGTGTTTACGTGATGCTTGCTCGAATTCGTGTACCTTTTGTTCGAGTGCTACGTTTTGTTTTTGTAAATAAACACATTTGTTGTTAACACTTGCGCAGGTTTTCTCTAGCTTGAGTATTTTTTCCTTTGATTGCTCGTGTTCCGCTATCAAAGTGTCATATTTATCGGACAGCATACTTAAACTTTGGGTGATGGAATCTAATTGTTTCTTAAATCCGGGTATGGCCGCAACTTTCATCTGTATATCCTTGAGTATTTTAGAGTAATTATTATTATATGAGTCCTCCTCTTGCTCATCTTCTGATCCTTCATCCTCGCAGTTATTGCAATAAATACGATTTCTTCCATTTTTTAAGTCCGCCATTAATCCTTTTACACATCCCCTATGAAAAGTTCCTTGGCACGGTCCTTGACAAATGAAATGTGATCCTTTTTTAGCTAATACTTTTTTACACTTTTGACATTCCATGATATTAAGCAGGAGCAGGTAATAACAGGTGTAGGTAAATATCGATTACTCGCACGATTCGCAGTGATGCGTGCGCGCGTACCGCTTGGCGCTTTGACCGAGACTCAACAAGCCCGGAAAGAAGAGGTTGGTCTTTGATGCGGCGGCGAAAACCAGCGGGGTATGCCTTAATGATTACCTCCTGGACGGACCAGATATGCTGTTACCCCTTCCTGGTATCTTGTTTCGCTTCAGGGAGAGGGCTATAGCAGTAACGGCGGACATACAAGAGATGTTCCTACAAGTGAAGATACGGCCGGAGGATCAGCCGGCCCAGCAGTTCCTGTGGCGGGGCGACAACAGAACGGACCCTCCACGCACTTGGAAAATGACAAGCATGATTTTCGGCGCAGCGAGTTCACCATTCATGGCGCACTTTGTGCGCAATTACAACGCGGAGCAGCACAAGGCGGAGTATCCTCGGGCCTACGACGTCATCACGCAGAGCCACTATATGGATGACATGGTGGCTAGCTTCGACACCGAGGAAGACGCACGGCGCACTATTGAAGAAGTGAGGGCCGTGCACACCATCGCCGGGTTCACGCTGCGGAGCTGGGGCGCGAATAACGAGAGCGTCCTAGCAGAGGTGCCTGCCGAGCTGCGGGCAACAGCGCCTGCATCACTGGGGGGAGCAGGCCCAGAAAACAAAATACTAGGACTCATGTGGAATCCCGAGAAGGATGAGTTGGGATTTAATACGTCCATGTATAGGGTGCCAATGGAGGTGCGCGAACGAGAGCGCGCGCCGAGCAAGCGGGAGGCACTCAGTGCAGTAATGTCTATATATGATCCGCTCGGACTATTAAGCCATTACACAATAAGGGCAAAGATTGTTCTGCAGAACCTCTGGCGGCTGAAGATGGCGTGGGACGAGCCAATCCCGGCCGAAGATTGGGAGCTGTTTGCGTCATGGCTGACGCATCTCTCCGGGGTTGCCTGCCTGCGCCTGCCGAGGTGCTATGCGGCGCAGAACATCGAAGACGTCGAGCTTCACGTCATGTGCGACGCCAGCGAACAAGCGTACGCAGCGGTGGCGTACTGGCGATTCACCAAGGAAGATGAAGACATCGACGTCGTGCTGGCTGCTGCGAAGTCGAAGGTGGCGCCGCGACGTGTGCAGACCATCCCTCGTCTGGAACTACAAGCTGCCGTCATCGGGGCAAGGTTGGCGGACGCGATCAAGAAAGAACATCGGCTGGAGGCTACCAGAACAGTCTATTGGACGGACTCCACTACGGTCGTCCAATGGATTCACCACGACGCCAAGAAATACACACCTTTCGTGGCGCATCGGCTCGGAGAGATCGCCGAGCTAACCCAGCGGGACGAGTGGAGGTGGCTGCCGACAGAACTAAACGTAGCCGACGATGCGACGAGGTTCGCCCATACGCCTGTGAAAATTGAAGATCGCTGGTTCCAGGGGCCGAGCTTCCTACGTGAACCCGAGGAGCGCTGGCCCGCGATGAAAAAGGAAGACGTCATCACAAATGAAGAGGTTCTACACGTCGTGGAGACCCAGAAGGAGGAGAGCTGGATACCCGATCCAGAGCGCTTCTCCAAATACGAGACGCTTGTGCGAGCGACGGCACGGGTGTTAGCTTTCGTCGATATGTGCCGGCGAAAAGCAAAACGTATGGAGCTGCGGCACGTACTGCGAGCAGAAGAGGAGCTCATGAAGAGAGCGCAAGAGGAGAGCTTCGGCGACGAAGTACGAAGACTGAAGTCTGGTCGTCCATTACCAAGGTCTAGTCGACTGTTTCGCCTGGACCCGGTGTTGGAGAATGGCGTGCTGCGGGTGCGAGGCCGCATTGGAGCGGCGGCCGCAGCGGACGACCTCAAGAGGCCTGTCATCTTGGATGGCAGACATCGCATAACGAAGCTCCTGGTACTACAACAACACTGCGCTGCGGGTCATGCAAATAGAGAACGTGTGACCAATGATCTTCGCCAGCGCTACTGGGTCATTCACCTGCGACCCACTGTACGCGCGGCGGAGAGAGACTGCGCGCTTTGCCGAGTGCGACGGGCAAGGCCGCAACCACCAGCTGCGGGCGATCTACCGCGGGCCCGCCTGGATCCGTTCCACCGCCCGTTTTCGAACTGTGGCGTGGACTACTTCGGCCCCATGATCGTGAAGGTGGGGCGTCGCCGTGAGAAGAGGTGGGGCGCACTGTTTACGTGCCTCACCACGAGAGCCGTCCACATTGAGCTGGCTGCATCGCTGTCCACCGACTCTGCGATCATGGCTTTGCGGAGGATGGCAGCGAGACGTGGATGGCCGACCCTGATGTACTCCGACAACGCCACCAACTTCAGGGGAGCCGATCAAGAACTGAAGACTGCCTACGCCGAGTGGGCACCTGCGCTGCAAGAAGAAGGATTGAAGCATCGTATGGAGTGGCGCTTCATCCCACCGGGAGCTCCGAACCAAGGGGGCGCCTGGGAGAGACTGGTGCGGTCCATCAAGACCGCGCTGGCCGCAACGCTACGAGAGAAGGCACCGAATGAAGAGGTGCTGCTCACCCTCCTGCTGGAGGCTGAGCATTCCGTCAACGCGCGGCCACTCACGCATGTCAGCGTGAGCCCTGAAGATCCGGAGGCACTCACCCCCAACCACTTCCTGTTGGGGTCATCGAATGGTCTGCCCACAACCGGACCATGTGAAGAGGCTGATCGCAGAACCTGGCGGTCAGCACAAGCTTTGGCGGACCACTTCTGGAGGCGCTGGCTGCGAGAGTACTTGCCTACACTGGTACCTCGCGGCGAGTCAAGAAGTCAGCAGCGTCCCATCCAAATTGGGGACGTCGTCGTCGTCGTGGACAACGTGCTGCCGCGGAACGTGTGGCCGATGGGAGTGGTGCAGCGTGTCTACGAGGGACCAGACGGCGGCATCCGAGTCGTCGACATCCGAACGAGGACGGGCGTCTTCAAGCGGCCTGTCAGCAAGCTCGTCGTCCTTCCCTGAAGAGGCTCGCCGTGCTACGCCGGGGGGAGGATGTTGCGGACGACGATCACTCCAATATTAAATTGTATAGAATCATAGATTAAGTTAGAAATAAGTTTCTTAGTCACATCGTCAGCCAATAAGAAACACGTATTATTGGCCAATTGTATTCATTGTAGGCAGCCAATCACGGCTCAGTTAGGAGCGGCCGACACCTTTCGAGCAGGTTGCGGCGCGCGAAAGCGATCGAGTCAAGGGTCGCTAGTTGCACACGAGAATGGAGAATATAAGACGGCCAAATCGCCATACAAAACACAGTTCGATCCAGTTCGTCTTCAGTTCCAGTTCTCTCCAGTCAGCTCCAGATCTCCAGTGTGCTTTTCAAGAAGTCAGGAAGATTGTGTTTAAATTGTATTAAGTAACCGGAGTAATTTGTTTAGTGTAGTTCAGTATAGTTGTAGTAGTATTCGGTAATAAAACTCTGTTCATAGTAAATTCGTTTGTGTGCTTGCAAGTAGTGACTTTGTTAACATAGTGACTTTGTAAATTGTGAAATTGTGTGCGTGAATAAATCTATTGAAAACTTTATCGATGTTTAAATTGTATACAGTCCACAACAAGGCCTATATGTCCAGCAGTGGACTGCAATAGGCTGATGATGATGAAGCAAAAGATGAAGAGCGCATTGTGGGAGAGGATGCGCATGATGATGGAGTAAGGTTGAATAGTTAGGTAAGACTGCCTTTATCATCGCCCTGCAAACATCCACTATTGCACATAGGCCTCTCCGAACGACAATTGTCATTTAGGGGAACTTCCCTTAGTTATCACAATAGGCAGGCGGGTTGGAGAGCGCAGTAGGTTTTACATAATGAGGTTTTTTTTTATAGTGACTCAACATAATGGCTTCCCTAAGCCTGATGGAAAGCGAAAGAGAAGCCCAAGTTGCTGTGACAACGGGCAAGTAACTGGTCAGTTACCTGTCAGTTTCTACCGCCATGCCGGCCTAACTCTAACCCCCCACGAGCTCCGGAAACCCTACTTACCGGCAGAAACACGACTCGGAGGTCATTTGACTGCGGTATTCTATAGGGTGGAGGTCCCTCCCTGGACGGGCAGCTCAATTCGAGCGAAGATTCGCTATCCCCTACCTCTCTAGATGTAGACTCAGCTGCCCGTTTCCTGATATTCCCTTACTCATCTCCTACGACACCCTCGGGATAAGATGAGCTGGTCCCATTCTAAACCTATCAGCGAGCTCAACTATCTTGAACTAGGATTACTGTATAGTATTTCAGACGTATAAAGGATAAAAACCTACGTCCCAGTCTTTCTAATGGGTACTGTAAGAGTCGACTAAAGGATTTCTCGAGATGTTAGCTTCTCGGCCGGATTACCCGCCTAGCTGGCAAACACTGTACCTACACTCAGCAAAACCCGTATATAGCCCGTATAATTACCTATATTGGATTAAAATTTAAAAATATATCATGTAAATCAAAAAATATCTTACTATGGTAATTACAAAAGCAACTAAAATCTATGCATTGATATAATAATAATAATAACCCAAGACTTGCCACGCTGGACCACACAGCGCTACCTAGCCCCAAACTAAGCCGAAGCTAGTACTATTGATAAATGATTTGATATCATTTAAAAGTACAAGTACATTGACCCGTACAAAGCTACATCTATCGCCGAGCTCATTTACGTGGCAGCACAAAAAGGCGAGCCGCAGTAGCTGTCCAATGACACTAATAGATGGCGCTAGCCGGATAATTTGTAAATTAAAGAGTTGCGCGGGAGTCGGCGCCGCGCTGAGCGAAAGGCGTATTCTGTAACAGAAAAGTGTTTTTTGTGTCTGCATCAAAATCTTCTCTCTGCGTGACCTAAAAGTTGACTGGTAGAGAATGCTCCTAGCATTAAGTTATAAATAACCCAAGACATGCCACGCTGGGCCACACAGCGCCACCTAGCCCCTAACTAAGCCGAAGCTTGTACTATGGGTACTTGACAACTGATAAACTTACTTAGATTTTTTTTTGTAAATAAATACATAATTTATACATAGAAAACACCTAGACTACAAACAGACATGTTCATGAACACAAATGTTTGTACGGTGCGGGAATTGACCTTTGGCTTGGCAGAGGTCATCAAATGAGCCATCGAGCCAGTCACATGTTCATGAACACAAATGTTTTTTTGTACTGTGCGACCTGTAAACCTGGCGGTGGTCGGCTACGAGCGCTTATCTGAGGCCCTCCTGAGGGTCGGGATGACCGTTTAAAAGGCCGGCAGCGGTTCCGGAACTCGATTTGAGTTGCGGGTGTCCATGGGCGGTGTCGACTGCTTACCATCAGGCATCACATTTGCTCGTCTGCCGCCTGTTGCATAAAAAAAAACACCTGATTTATCACCCAACTATCCATCAGAATACGGCCGTCAATCTCGAAGATTGAACTTTTATTACTTACGAACCGCGTTATTACTGTCGATTGCTTACAATATTGATTTTATGTAACTTTTTGTGGCTCCCGCTCCGTTGATGCACATTATAATTGTTATATTGCTGCCGACGGGATGGTGTCGAGTGTAGGCTTCTGTGAAGTCACTTGATGACTGATTGGTTTTGTTATTAAGCTTACCGTTCGCGGCATTGCGCGTCAAGTGTAAATAGAAAAATACTGAGGTTACTTTAGCTTTCTTTGAGAGATAATTAGTTATTAAAATATCTCCTAAAATATGTAGGGATGTAAGGGAGCGACCTATCACCTTTTCGCTGGGATGTAAGGGAGCGACCTCTCACCTTTTCGCTCCAAGCCATCCTCACCTGCCCGTGGTGCATCCTGCCGAACAGCAAACGAGGCTCAGGCAAACCGACTGGTGGCGGTGTAACTATCACGGTTGGAGGCGTAGCTAAATACCACAGGCCGATGACGGGCAGCAGCGTCACCGGAGCGAGAAGCTACGCCCTGCGATCGCTAGCCCGCCTGCCCAGCATGGTGATTATGGGTATAATCCTCCAGATGTTTGCCCTAAGTAGCGAGCAACTGGCGAGCCTATGTCCAGCAGTGGACTGCAATAGGCTGATTATGTTATGTTATGTTATGTATACCGCTTCCAGATTTATTATTCTGGCGCATTCACAAAAATGCACCAATCTAATCTGGCCCAGTGTCGCTTTATCAATATCACGCACCGGCCCGTTTTGAGCGATTTACCGCGCGCCCGGCGCGATTTACGTATGCGCTTGCGCATAAATTAGCACTCTCGCGCCGATTACTCGGGGACGTCCGTCCGTACCACGGAGTGGGAAAAGGGAAGAGATGGGATGAGTCCACAAATTACGCCCAATAGATACCGCATTATGGATATCATCCTCATCATCTTGATGGTTGACGATCCTCTACTGTACGCTTTATGAGGAACTTCTGGCCTCGCGCCTCGGTTTTGTGGAACCAACTTCCTGCGACAGTCTTTCCGAACAGCTACGACTTGGGAACCTTCAAGAAACGATCGTATTCATATTTAAAAGGCCGGCAGCGACAGCGACTATAAACTCGATTCTCCAGTTGTTCGCCACTGTTTTTACCCATACTCGTCCAAATCGCCACACTGGAAGAGTTGATGAGATTGAGATTCTGCTGGCCGCCATCGGCCTGTGGTAGGGGAGATTCAGGTAGCTCCGGACGGCGGGTAACCGCGGACATTTGAATTTCTAAGAAAGAAAACATGTTGCGTAGGTTAAATTTTGAAGGATAGAGATCTACACCGAGAATAGATCTCTATCCTTCCAAATGTCCGCGGTTACCCGCCGTCCGGAGCTACCCGAATCTCACCTATTTAGCTGCGCCTCCAAACGTGATGGTTAAACCAATAGTCGGTTGCCAGAGCCCCGTTTGTTATTTGGCGAAATGTACCACGGGCAGGTGAGGGTGGAGCCTTTTTTTTTTTATGCGAGAGGCGGCAGACGAGCAAGTGTGATACCTGATGGTAAGCAGTCGACACCGCCCATGGACACCCGCAGCTCTAACCGAGTTTAGAGTCGCTGCCGGTCTTTTAAATATGAATACGCTCGTTTCTTGAAGGTTCCCAAGTCGTAGCTGTTCGGAAAGACTGCCTTCGAGCGAAAAGATGATAGTTTCTTACACTCCTAGTACTATATCTCGTACCAATTTTACATAACAACTCCGCGCTATTTTCGCTCCGTGGTGCGCACACGCAGAATGGATCGGTGGCATTTGCCGGTCGATTCATTTACGTTCAGAATGCGAGATTTGACAATGGACGCATCGCTAATAGCGTGGTGTTTCTTACTGTTAGCTTTGGACAGCGTGGCGTTGCTTACTGTCAGGTTGGCGATCGCAGTGCGTAGCTTTTCGCTCCGGCGACGCTGCTGCCCGTCATCCGTTTGTGGTATTTAGCTATGCCTACAATAGTGATGGTTATACCGCCACCAGTAGGTTGCCAGAGCCTCGTTTTTTATTCAGCAGGATTCACCACGTAGTGGGCTTTAATTGTTTCTTGATATTTCTTTAGTCTCCTTCTACGACACCTAGGGGATGAGATGGGGTGGTCATATCCTCAATACTGTAACTACACGAGCAAATCTCCATATCTAATGTAGAAATTACTAGGTTCACAAACCATGTCAGATATATTTTAACTAGTAAAATCATAGTGTCTCTATAAATCGGCTCAACACAAAAATCTCGAAAAGTCAAAATCGATACCTGTTATTAACTCCCACGTTTTATCCGACAATTGTATTGTCAACGTTTACAAAAAAGAGGTTTTGTGTTTGACCTTTTGTCCTGAGTTTACGTTTAAGAGGATTATGATCGGTCGTCCGGTATCGAACGGTACCGTTTTGATAAAAAAAACCGGTCAAGTGAGAGTCCAAGTTGAGCTACTAGGGTTCCTTACACGTTTATTGAATGACAAGGATTTTTCGTTCAAAATAAATCTTCGTTTGCGTTCTGTTACAAATTATAAAATAGAATAAAAACTTACAAACACAACTTAGTTCTTTTGTGAACACCAATCAAGCTATAGATAAGTATCTAACTAAGAACATAAGTATGCACATTATAATTTTGCAGTTTTAGTTTCTTTGAAATAATTAATCTTCTCTTTTTCGTGATGATACAACAAATTGAAGTATTGATTTCATATACTTCTGGTATCAAATCTTGGTATTTAGTGTCAAAAGGTTTCAGTTCAGAAGTTTTAATTAGATCTCTGAAGCAATTGTGTCACGCACGATCTAACTAGAACTTCATTATACAAAAGTACCTATCGGTAACAGAAATCACCTGGCGGATAACAATCCTTCAAAGGTTGAGTTTTTTCATTCACACACGAAACCCTAAATTTATTTTTGTACCTACCTGTATTTTGATTGGGTTTGTTAGGGATTTAGGGGGAATCAGAATGTTTGTGGGGGAAAAAACTGTAAATATTGCGAGCGTGGATTTTGGGATTGAATAATAGGCTCTCTATTGAAGAGGAATATTTTGTAATGTGAGATTGGATTTGTAGATACATTGACGAAATTAACTACGTTTAACAAAATACCACAGAATATTGTTGACCTACCTATACATAGATTTAAATCTCGCATTTATCATCATCATCAGCCTATTGCAGTCCACTGCTGGACATAGGCCTCTCTAGTTGTTCACCACTTAGGGCAAACTTGGAGGATATACCCATAATCGCCACGCTGGGCAGGCGGGTTGGCGATCGCAGGTCGCAGCTTCTCGCTCCAGTGACGCTGCTGCCCGTCATCGGCCTGTGGTATTTAGCTACGCCTTCTATCGTGATGATTTTAGCGCCATCAGTCGGTTTGCCAGAGCCTCGTTTGTTGTTCGGCAGAATGCACCACGGGCAGGTGAGGATGGCTTGGAGCGAAAAGGTGATAGGTCGCTCCCTTACATCCCTGAATCCCGAATATTGTTAGGTATAACCAAAACAACTACTCATATAACTTAAAAGTACATATTACTAGTGAATCTATTTGCAGAAATAAACTATTTTATTTTTATTATTTATTGACTCTTGTAAATGAATTTCAACAGTGGCTAATGTAGCTTATCAATAATCTAACAGTTTAATCTTATATATGTTCGTCTCCCAGAATATTTACTCGAAACTTTCAATAAAAGTTATTATCTGAACTAGCCACAAAAACGTGCTCTCTACAGTAAAACAGTAACATAGAACTCCCCACAGATCCATTCCCATAATAACGATTTCAGTAAAACATTTTTTTTAAAGCGCTTAGAATCTTGATTTCCAAGATACCAAAGAAGATTGGTGCGACCACAAACATATTTTTACCTTCCTATCCACCCCTTTACATCTTATCTCAATGCAGTAGAGTTCAGAATCGTTTGTCTGTTTTGTTGTGGGTGTACCAGGGGTGGCTCTGTCATACTCTTGCCACTTCTTTATCAATCAGTTGGAGGACAAAACCTCCATCGAACGGAGTCACTTACAATAATGAATACGACAACCCTAGCGTTGCTTGGGTACTGGTAAAGAGTACAAGATTGGACGCAGAAGGTTCGTTTTAAATAATATTTGACTGGCTCGATGGCTCATTTGGTAGTGACCTCTGTTTTCTGAGCCAAGGATCGTGGGTTTGATTCCTGCACAGCACAAACATTTGTGTGAATAAACATGTCTGTTTGTATTGGTTTGGGTGTTTTCTATGTATAATATAATATATGTATTTATTTACAAAAAAAGTATTTAAGTAAGTCTATAAGTTGTCTAACACCCATAGTACCTTCAGCTTAGTTTGAGGCTAAATGACGATGTGTGGCCCGGCGTGGCATGTTCGACAGCTTACAATCTCGCGAGATAAATTATAATCTAACCTTATTTACAATTTCATGCTGACATATACTCAGCAAGAAATAGAACGCTGCTTTGTACTCTTCTCCGTCACCCCATGGAATATAGGGCTATATCTGTAAAGGCTAATAATTATTGTAAAAGTTACCATAGTCATGAACATAGTATAAAGCTGTTGAGTTTCCAATAAAATAAATTAGTTAATTAATTTCTTCGGTGCAGTACAAAATACACCTTCTGTGACAATTTCATCACCGTCGCCCGTATTAGCAATCCTCGAATTGTTCGTCGATTGTTCTCCCGGTACAGTCGGCTCTGATAAATGAAAGTGGGTTTTTTTTTCCTCTTTTTTCCATCGCGGTCTGTTATTTCCACTCGGTACAGTCAACAATAAAAATAGACGAAGGATTGATCATTTAAGTGGATGTTGTAAGATTACTAGTAATTATTGAATAGGTTACGTAACTTTCGACTGGCTCGATGGCTCATTTGGTAGTGACCCCTGCCTTCTGAGCCAAGGGTCGTGGATTCGATTCCCGCACAGTACAAACAATTTTGTGTGCATGAACTCTGTCTGTATTGGTCTGGGTGTTTTCTATGTATAATATGTATTTATTTACAAAAAAGTATCTAAGTAGGTTTATGAGTTGTCTAGTATCCATAGTAGGTACAAGCTTCGGCTTAGTTTGAGGCTAGATAACGTTGTGTAGCCCAGCATGGCATGTCTTGGGTTATTTATTTTGCAGCAGTTTTACTTAAATAGGTACCTACTAAAGGTTACCTGAAACATAGGCTAAGTTTTTTCCCTTTTGTTCAAGTAACGCGGAATGGAATTCGGCCGCAGAGCAATAAGTTTCTTTTCTTAACTAATATTATAAAGCTGAAGAGTTTGTTTGTTTGTTTGAACGCACTAATCTCAGGAACTAGTGGTCCGAATTGAAAAATTATTTTTGTGTTGAATAGACCATTTATTGAGGAAGGCTTTAGGCTATATAACATCACGCTGCAACTATTAGGAGCGAAGAAATAATGGAAAATGTAAAAAAAAACGGGGAAAAAAACTATTCCACGCGGACGAGTCGCGAGCACAGCTAGTTTTGTCTAAAATTCAAGTTGTATTTTAAGTTAATCAAATTCCAAACACGATAGGAACTCTGTTAACTCATTTTCGCTTTCAAAGTCCTGTATACAACTCTAATTGGAAATCGAACCGATAGAAATCGACTCTTCGGAACGCTTTAAAGAAAGAGTCTTTAAGCGAACATTATTATCACACAATGGGACATTAAAAGAGCTTAACTCAAATCGTCCAAAACTTTTAAAGGCGGTCAGAATAAAATTCTTGTGTCCATAAAAATTAATACAGACATACCTACATATCAGTTGTACCTTTGATTCGTCCCGCTATTCCGAAAATCAAATTAATACGTTTGCATATTTCCACGTCAAAAACCATCATAAAATTACAATAGCCACCATTTGTATCCGATTTCCGATTCTAAGCGATTTTAATGGTCTCTATATTAGCTATTATGACAATACTCTATATAGATCAAGCCATTTGGAATCTTAACCTATAAACTATAAAGGATAGATCTTGATACACTTTTGGAATTGTTAAAAACTTTTTGATGTTTTCGACAACTCTATACTTGCCTATGTGTGGACTTTTCACATGCGAATTTGATCTTTATGTTCTACAACATAAGTGTGGCATGGTTTTCGTTGAGTGATTGACAGTGTACGGATATCTCAATAAGGTGTGGCGGGCATCCCAATCGATTTGTCTCGATGGTACTGTAGTTGAGTGACAAAAAAACCACCAAGCCGATGCTTTCAATCAAAATAATGACTTTATTTAACATTGACAATAAAATATCGCGTCTTGTATTGTGTTCTGGCTGCATAAGTAGGAGGTGATGGCCGGGGTGGGGTAAATGCACCAAAATGTGACAGTGTTTGAAATGTTATATTTGAGTTTAGAATTAGTACACGCCTTGACAAAAGTTTGAATAGGTAAAAAGCTTGGACCGATATCATTAACAGATTATGAAATCATAATGATTAATTTTCAAACAAGGCAAATAAAGAAATGAATGATAGAATAAAGGATAATGACTTTATAAATTGTTATATTAAGTATATAACATGTTAGATACATAGATACCATTCATTGCTCAAAAATTTTAACATTTACTTACAGCAAAAGGTATAGACCTCTTGTGCTATAATATAGGTTTTATCTAGTTAATAAATACTTTTCTAAAAAAGTTGTAGGAATATTCAAACATTTGTTGTTGAAAAAGTAGAATACTGATTGTAATTATGTTGAAGTTTGTGTGTAACTTAACAGCTTGAATATTCATTTCTTGTTAATGCTTAGATTATAGATAATTGTGCTTATAAAATTACTAACTGCGTTTTTTTTATTATGAGCAACGAACTATTAATGTCCAATAATCATGTGAATACTAATATCATTCAAACATTTTCCGACCTGGCATAAACTGGTGCATTTACCCCACCTACACAATAGCCGATCCAGATGTTGTAATCTGACAATACTGATCGACTCCAATAAACCGTCGTATTGAGATATACGTCATCCGCGAAACAATGGCCGCCGGTTCGATTCCCGAGCGTGATTGACGAGATGACAGGATTAGTTCAGAGTTTGTAGCTCTTTTTTTGTATGGGAAAGCTTGTGAGATGCAGTTCGACTCTCCGATATCTGTTTTAAATTGACCCTGTGGCATATTTCGTAAAGGCCTGTGGTAATTCTGAGCACGGATTTTAAACAAAAAGAAAGTAAAAATTTGTAAAAGAAACATACCTATTAGAACAGAAAAGAAAAGAATAGATAAAACTTTATTTGGACACATAACACAAAAAACCTGATGTTCCTAATGTTCAACAGTCTTATCTGTAAGCTGGTTATGGCTAGGCATGGCACAACACCAAATAAGCCATCGGCTTAGTCAGTCAATATGCCAATCATTAACACTTCTTTCATATTCTTAAGTGGATGGGATGAAAGTTCTTACGACTGGAGAGCTATCAGGTACAATATCTGAAAAGGCTTCCCGATGCTCCGGGGTGTATTAGACACGTACTTTACGTACCCTGGAATGTACCGGAGCGGCCTATCATCTTTTAGCTCCAAGCCAACATCACCTGCCCGTGGTGCATCCTGCTCAATAATAAACGAGGCGCTGGTAACCGACTTTTGGCGGTATAACCATGTCCGGAAACCACAAATTAATTGCAAAGGTTTGGATGACGTAAAGTCCCGATTTGTCCTAACCGAAATGCAAAGCTAATTTCCAGCCTTAAAGCCAACAAAACAAAACAAAAAGGCCGGTAACCAATTACAAGCGGGAGACATCCATCAATGTTGTACTTCCGACCGGAGCCGCGCGACAATGATTAGTCTCACCTGGTCGAGATAATCGGCGTATTGAGATACCGGCGCGATTGGTGCCACTGCGCACACTATAGGGTGCGTTTTTTGATATGAGCAAAGCCTTTGACTTTGTATTGTTATACAAAGTCAAAGGCTTTGCCTTGCCTTAACATACAGGAGTATGTGCCTACATACTCCTGTATGTTAACCTGTATGTTAATCTGATGAAGACCTCCAGGAGAGTATCTGGCTGAGGCCAGCCAGGTCTTCATCAGATTAAAGGGTCTGCTAGGCTTCCAAAAGAAGTTGCAAGAGTAATATTCATAACATAAGGCATCCTTAACCATACCTTACACGCAAATAGGCGTTCAGACGTCGAGTTGCGGAAGTGGTGGTGAATAATAAGGTATAGGAATATAGTAATGCGTCAAAGTCACGAACATTTGTTACTATGACTTAATTAATGGCCGAAATTCAAATAAAATAACCAAATTTTGTGTATCTCAAGGACTTAATTTGGACCCTTTGTTGTTCCTACTCTATGTCAATAGCTTACATGAAACACAGAGTATAATATTTAATTGTGAATACTAAGTAAGTTGTGCTGATAAGCCTAGCCTGCAACAGTGGTCGTATCCCACGTGTTTAGAAACCTGATCAATGGCTGTGCTGATGTCCATGATCGAGAATGTGGTTGCAGTGACAGAGCACTAGGCTCAATAGAAGTACTGGGACTGTCTACTGGGTCAAAAACATTTGGTCACTGCTTTTGTGTCGATATCTCTTGCTCAAGCCCAACTTACTTACAGCATCATAAGATGCTTGGATAACCAAAGCTCTATAAGAAAATTCAAACAAAATTAATTTGTCCGTCATTATTTTACTTCTTACTAACATATCGTACGCATTGGATATAGTAATGCAAAGATCGTAACCTACTACTGTTTTAAAATTCTTGTTTCGGCTTGAACCAACACCCTGTGTAAGCTCTTCACGGTAAACGCAAGATCCCAATGTCGCGATACTGTCTCTTTGATAGATAATCTTTGGAATCGAACAGCGTTCGACGGACATCGACCACTGAGTTTAATATGGCATTAATAAATAACCTTGCCACTGCATTTTACCACCTTTGTCACATTTATTGCTAAGCATCAAGGTCGAAATTTGCCTGACTGATTGAAAAGAAGTGAACCATAGAAGCGTCAAGTGACATCCCCGTAAAAACCCAATATAAAATAAGTTTGACCACACAGACTAGAGTTAAATCCTCTTAGAATAATGGTAAGATTCAATACCCACGGAGTTATAATGAAACCTTGAATCTCATCAGATCTTAATGACAGCCGATATAATAACATTGTTGATTATTTTTAAATTTGGTATCAAAGACTTATCAAAAGCATTTGTAAACAAAATAGCATCTCTCCAAATAGCAAAAGTAGAACGATTTTTTTGTCTTTTATAACATTAATGTATATGACCCAGCAGGGTGTTTCTTTTCAGAAAGCACAGTCACTAGCAAACGAATGATATAAGTCAATCAAAATCTGATCTATGTGTTTTTATTTTCTTTGAACTGCAGAATAGCCAACTAATTCTTATATGAAGAAAGCACTACTTACCTTAAACTCTATTGCTATATATTGGAATAAAATTCAACGTCAGGTTCAATTTAAATGGACGTTTTAAATATCGGCTAAATTAATTTAAATGTTAATTATGTAAACGCCTTTATTTTAATGTTGGAATTTGATTAGTATCTACTCTTGGAATACAATAAAAATAATTACATTCTCACTTCAACTTGCATAATATTGTTTCATGAATGAAAGTAACCCCTAAGATTCTTACGTAAATGTGCTGGATGTATATTGTTTTGGACAGACATTAACTTAAAAACTAAATTGTACTATGATAAATGTAATGTACTTTCCCATAACGTTTGTATTTTGTCCAATAAGGAATATAATCTATCGCCCTAGGTTTTTAAGCGAACTGGAAGTTAATTAGAGACAAAAAACAGATGCATGATCTTTTGTCATTCCAAGAATTTCATCACTCAAAATAAAAATAAACAAATCATACCAGACGAACGCGCTCGCACACGATCGAACAATAAAATCGATATTAAAATTTCAATCCGATCGCCTTTTAATAAAACCATTGATAAATGAATTCGAATATTAAAGATGGCCGATCGCCGGACGTTGAGGAAAAAATGGCTGCTACTGTCAGTGGCAGATCTATTAATCAAATTCTTTATGGATCAAGGCCTTTCCGTCACTCTATGTAGATCGTAAAGTTTAGGGCATAAGGTTGAAAGTTGAAAAGCCGAAATGTAATGAGAATATTTGGGTATTAGTATTTCCTTGGATCATTGATGTATTTTTAGGGTTATCTGCCTCGAAAAGAAAGGACGAGACCCTTATAGGATCACTTTATTGTCCGTCAGTCCGTCCGATTGTCTATCAAGACTCTTTTTCTCAGGAACATGTAAAGGTATCAAGCTAAAATTTATATCAAATACCCAGGTCTACTGTGCCTTGGAGCTTTGAAAAAAACAAACTTCTAAGCCAATGCGATCAAAAGATGCAGTCATTTATGCCATATGAAACTTTTCGACAGTCGCAAGGGAATCAATACTCTCAAAGTAGGTAAGTAGGAAGACTTGACTTCTCGCGAATTCAGAAAATAAAAATTACAAAAGCCGTAAATTTTTAGTCACACCATTTTATGAAATAATTATACCTATAGAAAATTACACTTCCTCTACCTGAAAGTTGTCTAGAAGAGATCGCTTACTAGGGATAAGACCTCCTAAATTATACCTACCATTGGATGTCTATAATATCCTTTTCTGTAAATGTTTGTGTTTTGTGCAATCCATACTACAATATAAATGGGAAAGTGTGTCTGTCTGTATGTTTGTCTTTCTTTCACGGTAAAACGGAGCGACGAATTGACGTAATTTTTTAAGTGGAAATAGTTGAAGGGATGCAGAGTAACATAGGCTACTTTTTGCCCCTTTTAACCCCCTACTTCTCTAAAATGGGGGGCAACGCGGACGAAGCCGCGGGCACAGCTAGTAAAGAATATCTATAGTATTACATTTTTGAAAGCCTATACAAACCTGCTAAATGCGATGTGCCGTTGTACGGAACCATCATTGCGCGAATCCGACTCACACTTGGTCAGTTTTTTTGGTTTTAATGAATGTAATGTCCAGTGATAGGAATGAATCAATGAAGATTCTTTGAGATTAGACGTCTTTGGGGATGTGACGTAAGGTAGTAGCGTATTATAAAGTTTTGATTTATTAAATCGAATGTCTTGTTTGGTCGGTATTGCATTTTGAACTTTGTATGTACTTTCTTGGTTCCCGAAATAACCCAAGACATGCCACGTTGGGCCACACAGCGCCATCTAACCCCAAACTATTTTTTTTTTTTCTAAATGACTACGATGATGGCCAGGCCGGCCTTGTCCTCATCACCGGACTGTTGGGGGAGCGGAAGGCTCTCACCCCTAGGTAAGCTAAGCAGCACAGCTAAGGGCGCCCCCTAGTGGGGCTCGGGCCTCGGCTTAGGGCGCTGCTGGGAGGGTCCCTACGGACGATATTTTGAGGAGAGGGGCGACCGGTTGCGGGCCGGTTTCGCGGGCGGGACGCGGAAGCTAGGGGACGACGCAGCGCAGGACCCCGCCGGCGGGGTCGGAACGACGGGCGTGAAGTGTTTGACTGTGTCGCGAGCTGTTCGGCGGCGGCCAGCATGGCGAGGGTAATGGGATCGTCATCGTCCAGGAGGACGTGACGGGGGCGACGTTTCCTACCATGGGGGGCTTCGGGAGGGACGAAAGTCAGACCTGGTTCGCCTTACGTCCTGCCCTGGATGTCTATTCTCCTGCACACAGGATGAGCACAAGGCCACAGAAGATGTGGTTTGTGTGGCTGCACAGTTATCACCATTTATATAGATTGCCATCGACACCCAAGACAAGACATGCCACGTTTGGCCACACAGCGCCATCTAGTTCCAACCTAAGCCGAAGCTTGTACTGTTGGTTACTAGACAACTGATAAACATACTTAGATATTAAAGCGACAAAGTTCAAATGAAGCGTAAAGAAGCATCTTGCGAGCCAGGCGGCCAGGCAGCCAGTGTGACAGACTGGAAATTGAATTTTCCAGCCCGATTTCAGGCGAAGGGAAAATAAATATCTAAGTTAGTCTGGTACCCATAGTACACGCTTTGGCATAGTTTAGAACTAGATGGCGCTGTATGTCACAAAACATAAGTTTAAGTAAGCATAACAAAAGAAAGCTATAGGATATTGACCATTTCTTCCATTCAAATGAAGAATCTACAGCATTTCTTAGATATATTCACATGTAAGTAATGTTATCCAAGTTAAGTTGTACAAGCACGCAGGACACACAGACAGAAATCGCAATTACCGCGACAGATCATCCGTCAATTGATTTACCGGCATCGCACTTATTTATCGCTGGTAAATATTGCTTGAGACGCTTTGACGGGAAACGCGTAAGTCCGGTTTTGTGGAATTTAAATACCTTGTATAATTGTAACTAAATAAATAAATAAGAATAAGAATTTATTTATTGTCAATACAGTTCTGTCATATACAGTAGGTACATAGGCATATGTTACGCTATCATACAGGCAGACAAAAGGACAAAGCTCAGCTGATGCTGTCGCTGGAGTGCGTCCCCGGCTGCGCTAATTTTCAGCTTTCCCCTGCCCTCTGAGGTGTTAGTGGAGGGCTGAGTGTGTATGGCTGAGTCGTGACACTAACCTAGTTAAGCCAGGCCGTAAATATTATTTTATAGGCACTGTATGTCATGAGTACAAAAGCAAAAAGGAAAGAAAAAAAAATAAAAAAAAACAAGCAAGGAATTAATCAGACACGAACCATAGGTGTGTATGGTATTTGGCTGTGTGCATGTGTGTGTGTGTGTGTGTAAGTAAAAATAACACTAGACATGTGGACATAATGGGTTATGGGACCCCAGATAATGGGAACAGGGCAGGCAAATGATAGACATGCGGGCATGCCACGCTATGCCACATAGTACCATCTAGCCCCAAACGAAGACGCTTGAACTATGAATACATATTATACATAGCAAACACCCAGACCAATACAAACAGACATGTATGTTTACGCACAAAAATGTTTGTACTGTGCGGGGATCCAACCCACGACCCTTGGTTCAGAAGGCAGACATCACTACTAAAATGATGGTCGATCGAGTGATGATTGATTGGGCCAGTCAATGAAAATGAAGTGTCTCCCGTGCAAACATTACAGCTTAAAAAATAAATCATAATAAAAACTCAATATATTATCATTTTTGAAGACCTGTCCATAGATCTGTGTCTGTCTATATTTATGTTTTACTATCATCAATTTCTGTTCAGTCTATAGCTCACCTCACCCTGTCTGTTTAATTTATCCTCTACCCTAAGGTTACCTGGAAGAGATCGCTTGGAGCGATAAGGCCGCCTAATTATACAACTAATGTCCATTTTACTAGTTTTAAGTTGATTGTATGGTGTGCAATAAAGTATATCTATTCTATTCTATGGACAGGTCTTCGGACTCAGTGTCGTTACATACCTGTGTATGTAACGACACTGAGTTATTGCGTTAAATACTTACTTTAGTTTAAAAACTGTAAACAAACCAAAACCCTAATAAAAACAATTTCGCAAAATCTCAAATTTCCGACTTACACCCACACAACCACTCAGACAATAATATTATTTATACACCGTCGCAGTCCGGCCCTGTCGCCTCATGAATCTCCGACATCCGGTCCAGGGACGTACTCAATTACTCATTTGTGTCAAAATAATGTAAAACGGCTGAAGTAACGCTATCGGGGGATCCGATGACTTATTTGTGTGTATCGAGTGTTTCTGGCTTTATTAAGTGCTTAGGCATCGTTAAAGCGCGTCTCGAGAAACAAACATAAATGGCAAAATATAACCCAAGACATGCCACGCTGAGCCACACAGCGCCATCTAGCCCCAAACTAAGCCTAAGCTTGTACTATGGGTACTAGACAACTGATAAACTTACTTAGATTTTTTTTGTAAATAAATACATATTATACATAGAAAACGCCCAGACCAATACAAACAGACATGTTCATGAACACAAATGTTTGTACTGTGCGGGAATCGAACCCACAACCCTTGGCTCAGAGGGCAGAGGTCACTACCAAATGAGCCACCGAGCCTGTCAATGTGCAATGTTGACATGTGATTGATTTGGTTACTTATCCGCTATCCCAGCGACTTGGCTCTTTCACTTCTGTTCTATTATAAAAATATAGATGACAATTTTAACATCTCATCATTCGCCACTGACCGATCCTGGGCTTCTCGCATCCAGCACTTGCCAGCCGTCCTGCGCAAATCGTCACTCCACCTGGCTCGAAGGCGTTGACATCTCGTACTACCATAATATTACGGTTCCATTTCCAAAGAGAGCCAATTCACTTCTTTTTTTATTATATTTATATTTCGAGCGCAATAATCGCGTCTTTGCCGCTGTCGCCGCGAAGCTCAATGGAACACTTATTGAGAGCATCGACGTGCGCCCACGCATATGACGACGTATTCATGTACAGTCGCTGACAGAAATCAAGCCAAAACAAATCATAAAAAAAATCATCCGTAAAGAATTTATGGACTTAAATCTCGCGAATCACTTAGAGAATTATTATTTTTACTATATAATATACATTTATATAGTAAAAACTCAGATCTTCATCAGTTCAATACTAGAAATAAGAGCAAACTTGCTGTTTCCAATCTCAGACTTCGTAAAACTGGTAACTCATTCATAGGACAAAGTGTAAAAATGTTTAACAAAATACCGCAAAATATTGTTGATCTACCTATACATAGATTTAAATCTCGCATTAAGTCCATTTTAATGTCAAAAGGTTATTATAAAGTACAAGACTATATGGATGACAATATTACATGGACATGATAGTCTGCTCGCTTGCGCTTTTTTAAAACGATATTATTATTGTATTATATATTTTAAAAAAGGCTAACTGTCGAGTTTGTTGCGGCACTTCTTCTCGGCAGGCTACACGTCGAAGTGCTGGTAGGAAAAAAGTTTGACGTGCAAAAGTATTACTAGTGAATCTATTTGCAGAAATAAACTATTTTATTTTATTTTTATTTAAAGGAAGTTAAGATGTAAAGAGCGTTCATAGCGAGAGATCATAATTTCGTTATAAGCCACTCTCAACTGAACGGGTATCTGCCCGTGGTGCATCCTGCAGAATAACAAACGAGGCTACGGCAACCGACTGGTGGCGGTATAACCATCACGATATAAGTAATACGAGTAAAAGCTGTCTGTAACCGCAGTTCTTTTACGGATCTCCTCAATGTTTCTGCTATTTGCGTTCGGAGAGAAATACCCGCTCTCGTAGAGTAGCTCTCAAATATTGAATTATTTCTGTTACTTATAAAAGTCAACTTCTTTCGATGTTTAATTATTTTTATTCCCATGTTACCATACCCATCTTTATGAGGAACGTCTTGCCTCGCGCAACGGTTTTGTGCGAACCAACTCTCTGCGTCAGTCGTTCCGAACAGCTACGACTTGGGAGCCTTCAAGAAACGAGCGTACTCCTATTTAAAAGGCCGGCAGCGACCCCAGAACTTGATTTGAGTTGCGGGTGTCCATGGGCGGTGTCAACTGCTTTACCATTAGGAATCACATTTGCTCGTCTGCCGCCTCTTGCATAAAAACATCTTGTTTATAGTAATTATACCAATCTGACTATACTGTTCTGTGTTTATTTTATTTATATTAATTTGAATAACAAAGTAGGGCTAAATTTTACTATAAACATAAAAGAAGCAGAAATAAACAGTACACTTTCTTCACCACCTATACCACTCACAGCCCCCATTCAATACAAACAAAATGTCGAAACATTCATACAACCGCGTGTCAATAAATCATAATTAGCGTTGCCGAACGGCCGTCCGAAAGCCGGCGGCCTTTCAGCGCACGCCGTAAATTATCACCTCACAATAAGACTAAGATAGTCTTTAAAAAGCGGCCAAGTACGAGTCGGGTCCAAGTGCGAACGGTTCCGTACCCTGCCTGGTTCTGATTCTGATATCAAAAAGCGACAAAAAATCACTTTTATAGTGGTATCACCTTTTCACTCCAAGCCATACTCACCAGCCCGTGGTGCATCCTGCCGAACGACAAACGAGGCTCTGGCAAACCGGCTGGTGGCGGTAAAGCCATCACGATGGAAGGTGTAGCTAAATATCACAGGCCGATGACGGGCAGCAGCGTCACTGGAGCGAGAAGCTACGCTCTGCGATCGCCAACCCGCCTGCCCAGCGTGGCGATTATGGGTATATCCTCCAGATGTTTGCCCTAGGTGGCGAACAACTGGAGAGGCCTATGTCCCGCAGTGGACTGTAATAGGCTGATGATGATAATGACGAAACCCTCGGGGTGAGATGGGGTGGTCCTTTTCTAAATCCGGAAACCACACGGATAGTTTATGAAAGTTTAAGCTGCCTAGCTATCGCGGTTCTTGACAGATATGCAAATGGACATCTTAATAATAGGGTCTCGTTTTTATCCATTGGGTACTTAACCCTAAAAATGCGATTTGGTCGAGAATAAATTGAATATTGACGATGGAAACAGATAAATCTCAATAAAAGATATTCATAAGATACACCGCGTATCACGTTTAAGGAAATGTAGATATTTTACTAATATTTAAGAGAGGTAGGGCATAGCGAATCTTCGGTCGAATTGAGCCGCTCGTCCGGGGAAGGACCTCCACCCTATAGAATACCGCAGTCAAATGACCTCTGAGTCGTGTTTCTGCCGGTGAGTAGGGTTTCCGGAGCTCGTGGGGGGCTAGGGTTAGGCCGGCATAGCGGTGGCAACTGACCGCTGTGACAACGTAAAAGTAACTGACTAGTTACTTGCCCGTTGTCATAGCGACTTGGGCTTCTCTTTCGCTTTCCATCAGGCGTAAGGAAGCCATATTATTATATGTCGAGCCACTATAAAAAATTTATCTTCTTGATATCATTGTCGTCATAATATTTCTGTCAGCTTTTTATAGGATCATCATTCATCACGTAATATCAGGTATGATTGTGGTCAGATAAGCTGAATTGACTAAAGATCAGGTGACCTTCAGGCCCGTTTGTCCCCCCCCCCCTCCCCCCCTCTTCCTTCCGTCATAAAAAAAGTAAAATGATGAATTGCTCGATGCTACCCCGTTCTTGGACCGGTGCGCCCACGTGCGCGCACATTGCACGTAATTGCAATGGCTTGGTCATAGTACAATATACTCGTAAAATGATAAGATAAGATAAGATAAAAAATTATTTGCAAAAGCAGGCACACATACACAGACAAAAATAAAATACAATGAAACTGCAAAGTGATCTGAGACCTAGGCATGTGTGCTCCAGCAATGCATAAAGGTGTTGGCTCAGCGAGATGTTCGCTCGATGAGCAAACCGCTGGTTTTCAGCCATCACCAGTCAAGAGGCTCGGGGTCGCATGCAGCATCGCTTCACGAGTAAACATCAATTAAATAAACTAGTATTGGTACAGTAACTAAAATTGTAATGTAAATGGTGAGATGTAAGGGCCTATGATCTCTCCGCTCCAAGTCATTGGTTGCAACACAGGCAGGTGAGGCCTGGAATCACAGGAGCAGGGACACGGCGAGGAGACACCGATTTATGATGCAGGTTCCGAAAACTCGCACAAAGCGCTTTGCCTCTTCATTCACAGTGCGGACGGCTAAACGGTGGAACTCTTTACCGGAGTCCGTGTTCCCCGAGGAATATAATCTTTTTTTGATTATGATTTTCAAGGCGAGAGTGAATCGGTTTTGTTGGGTAAGCGCGCTTTATCTTAGGCTTCAACATTGCTTAACATCAGGCTAGTTGGGGTCAAGTTATCCATTCATTAATAAAAAAATTAACAAAAAGATGATAGGTTTTATTTTTTTTTTATGCGAGAGGCGGCAGACGAGCATGTGTGATGCCTGATGGTAAGCAGTCGACACCGCCCATGGACACCCGCAGCTCTAACCGAGCTTAGGGTCGCTGCCGGCCTTTTAAATATGAATACGCTCGTTTCTTGAAGGTTCCCAGGTCACTTCTTTACATCCCATTTCATGTAACCTGACGCTAAATTGCACCTACTATCTTTCACACTCAACTAAAACGCATCTAGCTATAAACTTGCACCTAAATTATTTAGCACAACATAATTTAAAGTGATTAACAGGGCACGGATATCAACCGTTTGACTATTTCCAACAATTGCATACAATAATGCACGACTGAGTCATTGCGAGATGACAAGGTTACTGGACGGCTTCCAACCACGGCTACCGGCCGGTTTGGGCTGAAGACTCACTAGTTTGGTTTTGTTTTTTATAGTGGCTCGACATAATGGCTTCCCTACGCCTGGTGGAAAGCGAAAGAGAAGCCCAAGTTGCTGTGTCAACGGGCAAGTAACTGGTTAGTGACCTGTCAGTTGCCACCGCCACGCCGGCCCAACTACAACCTCCCCCCGAGTTCCGGAAACCCTACTCACCGGCAGAAACACGATCCAGAGGTCATTCGACTGCGGTATTCTATAGGGTGGAGGTCCTTCCTCGGACGGGCGGCTCAATTCGAGCGAAGATTAGCTATGATGGCCTACCTCTCTTAAGATAGATAGATAGAAACTCTTTATTGCACAAAAAACACAGACATTACAGCAAAACACGTTATGAACAAAATCAAAATACAATTGAGAACAGAATTGTAGGAAATGAAATATAATTTTCAAATATCTAATGTGCATACACCTTAGATGCGTCCCTCTTGTTTTATTAGTATTGCGAATAAATTGTTTCCATCTCATTGTAGGTCAGCGTGCGTTTAATTTAATTAGCTTTAGGGCCTCAACACACTCGCGACAATGATTTTTTCTTATGACAGAGTTCCAAAGTTTGTTTTTGTTTGTTTATTGCTTTTTTAGTTTCTATTACTTGTACTAAAATATTGTAATTTTTTCTAATAATGTTCTTTAATTTGTGATTTGTGTGCGCCAAATAAACTGTTTTTCTTTCTTTATTTCTTTCAAACGTGACTGAAGGTCGTCTGAAGGTATGTGAACATTCAGCCCATAGACACGGCAACACGAGAAGAGTCACGTATACTGTAGGCTTTTTGGAAGTCCCTAAGTTACGCTCAAAAAGACGCTTGGTGGGGGTTCTTGGTCAGTATTCCCTGTCCCACCACCATAACGCCCGGAAACCAAACTTCATCATCATCAGCCTATTACAGTCCACTGCTGGACATAGGCCTCTCCAGTTGTTCGCCACTTAGAGCAAACATCTGGAGGATATACCCATAATCGCCACGCTGGGCAGGCGGGTTGGCGATCGCAGGGCGTAGCTTCTTGCTCCGGTGACGCTGCCGCCCGTCACCGGTCTTTAGTATTTAGCTACGCCTTCAATTGCGATGGTTATACCGCGACCAGTCGGTTGCCAGCGCCTCGTTTGTTATTCGGCGGGATGCACCACGGGCAGGTGAGGTCGGCTTGGAGCGAAAAGATGATAGGCCGCTCCCTTACATCCCAAACCTAACTAACCTAGTGTCTATGTGACCCTGATATTTTTCAGTCACTGTTCATGTTACGATGAAAATTTGACGTTTCGCAACTTTGACATTTGGCGACTAAACGCATTTTTCTACGTTAACTTAAACAATACGCACTCGTTCGCTCACCCTAACTTGTTTACGCGATTCCTAGCAAATTCTTTATGGATTTATCGCGCAGTAAAACTGAACTATCTGAAGTGAATCCTGTGATTAGTGCTAACCTATTTATAGAGTAATTAAGGGAACTACTGGAGACGGGGATACGTTGTGAGTTTTATGTATCTCCATTGTCGAGTGTTGACGGCGATAAATATGTGATTTTAATTGTTTTCTTTGACGGTAGAACAGTAAAATTAATGTGACAGATGTGAGTGTAAGCGAAAGTGTGGTCTATGTGTGTAGAAATAAGAATCATTCATTGTACAAAATCCTTATCACAGGTTTAGTTCAGATTGTGTCGAGGTTTTGCCAGCAATATTAAGGAATGTTCAACGGAGACAGTGTAGCTTCCCAATACCTACACTATCAAGTTGTTTCGGAGCCTAATTAATGCAAAAAAATACCGGGCAAGTGCGAGTCGGACTCGCGCACGTAGGGTTCCGTACCACTGATTGAATGAAAAAATTAGGTAATTTGGTTTATGATGTTTAAAAAAAAACTACTGTCTAGATTTCATTCAAACAACCCGGGACCAACAGCTTAACGTGCCTTCCGAAGCACGGAGGAAATCGGTGTCAAATTTTGGTCACCCATCATCGGATTGACCGCGCCAATGGTTGCACAACGTTGCGATCATTGTTAAGCGAACAAGACCGCGGCGCCATCGCCACCGAGCCCCTCCTAAGTAAAATGAATAAAACAATTTACGTGACCTTCAATTCAATTATCCTTAATTAAAAAAAGTAAAAAGTAGGTATTTAATATTACTTCTTATTTTAAAGATCCTATCAAGTAAGTATTAATTAGGTCGCACTTTCATCTGAAACCAGATAATTACCACAAAATGTCTTGTAGGTACGTAAATTACCAACTTAAATGAGTAGATTACCAAGAAAACAAATAAATACGAGTAATAATGATGTTTATTTCAAAGGAATAAGGTTAACAATTGAAATTGTTTGTCCTTTAAAAGGACGTATACGCTTAGAAGCTTCATTATAGTTCAAACAATTGTCAAACATCAACCTGTTTTTCAATAAATTAGTACAGAAAACCACATCGACCTACCATAACACGTTCAATTTTCTTAAACAAATTTCAACTGTATCACCATAGCATAGAGGGCACTATCCGTTGTCATTTTGATAGATTTAGGTGCTTGATGAGTGGTTGTGTGTACAGTGATCAGAGATGTCGCTTCTGGGTGGTGGCAGACATCAAAGTGTGGCATAAACAACTGATATGACAGCGATGGAACATTGGATTAACGCGAGATCTCGATTTGTTGTCGCTTTCGTTTGGTGCGAGTTGCGTTCGAGAGGTAGGGCATAGCGAATCTGCGCTCGAGTTGAAGTACCCAGAGAAGTACCTTCTAGAGAATATCGCAGCTAAATGACCTCCGGGTCGTGTTTTTGCCTTTGAGTAAATTGGAAAACATCCAGTTTTCTATGTATAATATGTATTTAATTACAAAAAAAAAGTATTAAATAAATATTTATCAGTTGTCTAGTACCCATAGTACAAGCATCGGCTTAGTTTGGGGTTAGGTGGCACTGTGTGGCCCAGCGTGGCATGTCTTGGGTTATTTATTTGAATCTACTTCTTAATGTAAAACAACTTTATTTACACATCCAATAAATACTTTATAAATTAAATAAACCGATAAATACATTTAAATATCGCACTCAAATAACAAATGCACGTTTCAACATTAATCCTCTTTAAAATCGAATAAATACACACAAAATACCTTTTAGGTGCATATTGCGCATATAGTACGGACTTTGGCTTAAGTCCAAAAGAGCCAGAACTCAACAGGAATCCTAATTATAGCCCTCAAATTGAGTCTTAAGCATCCAATTAGATGTAAAACGGTTAGCCGTACGGCATATTTATAACGCAGCGTTGTGGTTTGTGAATATAGATCATAATGCTTAGTTTTAAAGGCTAATTGTTAGGGAAAAGTCTTTGTTCTAATAAGATAACTAAATTCGCGATGCCTAATGATGATGATGATAGTTGGTATGAATTTTTACGTGTGCATTTTTTTTTATAATAAAACCGTTAAACCTCACTCCACCTGATTGTGGGGCTCTGGATCAGACCACTATACACATCGTAGAGGAATATCCTCTGCGTTGTTTTCCTGGAGGTATGCAGGAGCTCCATGAGCTCACTCCGGCCGCGTTAAATTGGCTTCGCCAATTGGATATTAATCTTTGAGGCCTCGAGCAGAAGCAAACCATACGACATGATGATGACCTGATGGTAAGCGGTTGTGAGGTCCATATGTTAGGTCGACAGGCACACCAGAGATACCCGGCGCGCCGTCACCCTGAAGGCCCACTGAGATGCCGTTTCGCGCCCCACCTAAAGAACCCAAGATTGTAAGAGGAAAGAAACACATAAGCTGGAAGGGCATTCCATGATTTAATGGCACGGGGCAGGAACGAGGAACTAAACCTCTTGGTGCGCGCCACTATTGTCTGAATAATATGCGGATGACAACGCAGTCCAGAACGTTTTGTTCGGGAGAGAAAAGGAGAAGATGGGATTAGTTGGAATAACCCTTCGGAGCATCCTTGTAAAACGCTGACACCTCACTAGATGATCCACAGTGCAGTTGATACTCTGTAGTTTTTTGATCGGCCTTCTATTGTGGCTTATTTCTATACTGGTATGATCATCATCAGCGTATTGCAGTCCACAGCTGGACATAGGCCTCTCCAGTTAGCGATCACACTAGTACCTATGTGATAGACGGTAGGTATATCTGTGGTATATAATATTTTCCCGGATTTCCATTTGTGAGGCCCGAGGATAGATAAAAAGGTATTTTTTTTTCTAAAAAGCTCTGAAAGGCTCAGTCAAATCAACACAGTTCATATCCTTTGTCTCAACCTATAATTTCACTCATATAGTTCTCACGACTAGCTTCAACATCGAAGACAAAAACAATAATAATAAAAAAATACAAACAAAATTCTACTTGTTCGAGCCGTGAGCAAGATCATGTTAACATAATAAACCAATACCGATCAGTCTTCAATAAACAATTAAAATCTGAAACCTTCCAAAGGATCTTAGACCTTAAGTTAAAGGGATACGGTTGAAATTTGAATGGCTTATTTGACAGGTGCGCAAGCGCATAATATTAGCATGCAGGCGGCAGCCGCAACCCGATCCTCGGCGCGTTAGTGCTTTATGATTTTAGATTTTTCTGTTAAGTGTCAAAGTCGCCGCTGCATGCGTCTGCGCAGATTTAAGAATATTACAGAAAGATTTTTGATACAAAAAAAAATTGCACACAGTTAAAAAGTAGAAGACGACTAAGGTAATATCAGGAAACGGGCAGCAGCGCTTACCTGGGTGCAAATCATCATCATCATCATCAGCCTATCACAGTCCACTGCTGGACATAGGCCTCTCCAGTTGTTCGCCACAGGGCAAACATCTGGAGGATATACCCATAATCGCCACGCTGGGCAGGTGGGTTGGCGATCGCAGGGCGTAGCTTCTCGCTCCGGTGACGCTGCAGCCCGTCATCAGTCTGTGGTATTTCGCTACGCCGTCAATTCTGATGGTTATACCGCCATCAGTCGGTTGCCAGCGCCTCGTTTGTTATTCGGCAGGATGCACCACGTGCAGGTGAGGTTGGCTTGGGGCGAAAAGATGATGGGTCGCTCCCTTACATCCTATTAGTGAGAGTTTAAATGTTAAGAGGATTTCTACAGAGTTTTCGTCCAATTCTAACCGTTCCTAAGCCCCATCACGCACGGGCACAATATAGTAGGCAGCGCTCATTGTTTTTACATTATTTATATTGTTGTGCCGCGAACAAATTGAGACACGGCGCGCGTCGCTCCTCGCTGCGATGCTGCTTTACGAGCGACAAACGAGATCTTTATAAGAGCCACGATGGTTTTGCAGAACTATTTCACTGTTCCCATAGTCTGGTTAAGGATTGTGAAGGCTAAAAACACGTACATGCATAAATGGACGAGAATAAACCCAGATTAAAAGCTTTAATGGCGCAGGTTCGGGCTAAAAGCACGTAGAAGAAGTCAAATTCAGCAGTGGATGTATATGAGCTGATATAATATGACAATGTCAATGGCAGCAAGTTGAGTCTCACCACAGTTTTCACCGGATTAGTAAGCTGAAGTGGCAGTGGGCTGGCCACATCAGCTGCAGAACCGATAACCGTTGGGATAAACGAGTTCTAAGTGTGGAGACCGCGTGTCGGCAATGATGATGATGATGATGAAGCTCTGGAAGGGACAGAACCAAGAATCCAAGGACCAAAAATTATTGTTGGTTTTTCTGTAGACTTTCTGTAGCAACTGACAGGTAACTGAAAGACAAGTTACTTGCCTGTTGTCATAGCGGCTTAGTCTTCTATCTCGCTTTCCATCAGGCTTAAGGAATCCATTATATTAAGGTACTTTTTTATGCGAAAGGCGACAGACGAGCACGTGTGATGCCTGATGGTAAGCAGTCGACACCGCCCATGGACACTTACAACTCTAATCGAGTTTAGGGTCGCTGCCTGCTACTATATAATACCCACTATAAAAAAATGGGTCCGAATTTTCAAGAGGCAGGAAATGCCAAACTTCCGGATATCTTAGGCACTAACAAATCACTGTAGTAATAAGTCAAACTTTCATTCAAGAACAATACACTATATCCAGGTACGTACAATGTACATACTATTACAATTTTACCATATCATAGATCATTGGGCCGAAAAACATAACTTTCCGTGCCCATATATGGTCAGTGGCAAATAGTCAGCATAGCAATAAGCAGGCCTGGTTTGAATGCAGCGCTGCGCCGGCGCACCTTTCATCTCAGATAGACATCGTGTAATAGACGCAGGTGCCCCCGCGCATAGTAAGTGCTGAGATTTGTGGGAATCTAAGTGAAACTGGGATTTATTGCGTAAACGTATATGATATGGTTAGGGCTGGTCGGATTAGAATTTTCAAGTACAGAGTCAAGTTGACTTGACTTGTTGAGTGGACTTGACTCTGTACTTGAAATCACTCTATTTCATCTCATGGGTGTCGTAAAAGACGGCTAAGGGAATACAAGGAAAAGGGCAGAAGCGTTTTACTTCATACAAATAAAAGTTACTGCCAATATTCCTATCAAGCGTAGTGACTGAGTCAAAAAGGCGAAAGTTTGTTTTGATGGATAGATGTATGGATGTTTGTTACTGCTTCACGGAAAAATTACTGAACGGATTTTAATGAAACCTTAAACCATAATATAGCTTAATACTTTCAATGGATAAAAACTTAATTATCTAGTATTCTAGTCCAATTCTCAAGTTGCTACTATAATTAGGTACATGTCAAGACAGCTCAGTAGCCAAATTGAGATTCCGTTTTTCAAATCAAGTTTGTGGCATTACTTTAAATTAGTTTATGCTTATCCTAATGTTTAACTGGTAGAGGATGCTCATGTGGCATTAAGTTCTCCTCTTGTACACTACATTATTGTGAAATAAAGATTAAATAAATTCTCCTCAGCCCAGACTCGGAACACCTTACCTGCTGTTTCTTCAACCTTACCTTCTAACCATTATAAAACTTTTCAATAACTATAACATAATTCACTTCAAAAGAAAGCTTTCGACTTCACACCGCGAATACCAATAGCGCATTATGCCTTGTTATTTAATATTTCGCGCGTATGAGATATGGTTGCGCAGGCGCAGACGATGCGGAGATAACGGCCGACATGTTTGTTGCGGCGTCCGACCACAATTATTGTGTTTGTTTATTAAAAGTCACATGTTCTTTTGTCGGGATACGTGTCTGATCTTCATGTTCAGCCTAACGCAGTCCACTGCTGGACATATGCCTCTACAGTTGTACGCCACTTTGGGCAAACATCTGGAGGCTTGACCCAGCGTACCTAGCTTATCGCTCTGGTGATGCTGTTGCCAGTCATCGGCCTGTGGTATTTATCTATACCGCCACTATTCGGCAGTATGCACCACGGGCAGGTGAAGGTGGCTTTTCTTTTATAGTGGCTCGACATAATGGCTTCCCTACGCTTGATGGAAAGCGAAGGAGAAGCCCAAGTCGCTGTGACAACGGGCAAGTAACTGGTCAGTTACCTGTCAGTGGCCACCGCCATGCCGGCCCAACCCTAACCCGGCAGAAACACGACCCCGACAAGGTCATTTGACTGCGGTATTCTATAGGGTGGAGGTCTTTACCCGGACGGGGGCGGCTCAATTCAAGCGAAGATTCGCTATGCCCTACCTCTCTTGAAATATGGCTTGGAGCAAAAAGATGATGGGTCGCTCTCTTACATCCCCAATTGTTGCCTAACGACTGGTAGCGGTATAACTATCACAATTGAAG
This sequence comes from Conogethes punctiferalis, assembly GCA_031163375.1. Lineage (NCBI taxonomy): Eukaryota > Metazoa > Arthropoda > Insecta > Lepidoptera > Crambidae > Conogethes > Conogethes punctiferalis. The sequence goes on along the minus strand of CM062097.1, from coordinate 848,019 downwards.
GTGTAGCTAAATACCACAGGCCATTGTCGGGCAGCAGCGTCACCGCAGGAAGTAGCTATGCCCTGCGATATCCAACCCGCCAGCCCAGCGTGGCGATTATGAGTGAATCCTTCATTTGTTTGACAAAAGTTGCGTATAACTAGAGAGGCCTATGTCCACCAGTGGACTGCCATCATAGGTTGATGATAAAATGCAAAATTTCCGATTATAGTGAAACCGTAAACTTGAAAACTAGATTTGCCGTATAAAAAGAAATAATTTCTCCGTTCCAAAAACAGTTTTTATCATTTCGACGAGAAATTTTAAAGCCGTTTATACACACCGGTCGTAAGACGTGACACTTTCGAAGAAGAGCACAAATACAATCCGACAATGGACGTTATAAAAGCAACTGTTATGATCCGTGAACCGGTGACCCCATAAGTAAAAAAAATAAAATCTCCATATCAAAGAGTTTTGACGACAAAAAACGCATCGAGATACTTAACACCTCGCTGCTGTGTTCACACTGGCGTTATTCAAATCTAAATATAAAATAAATAATAAATAACCCAAGACATGCCACGCTGGGCCACACAGCGCCACCTAGCCCCAAACTAAGCCGAAGCTTGTACTATGGGTACTAGACAACTGATAAACTTACCTATTAGATACATTTTTATCTAAATATATAAAAGGAGAAACTGACTGACTGACTGACATATCAACGCACAGCCTAAACGGATAAACGTAGGTACTTGAAATTTGGAAGGGACGTAACATAAGTACCGTAGAGGTGCACTAAGAAAGGAATTCCTGGAATTCCCACGGGAATGGGTGTTAGCGGGAAAAAATAGTATAGAACCCGTGCGAAGCCGGGGCGGGTCGCTAGTTGTAAATAAATACATATTATTATATGTATTATATGTAAATAAATACATATTGACTGGCTCGGTGGCTCAATTGGTAGTGACCCCTGCCTTCTGAACCAAGGGTCGTGGGTTCGATTCCCACCCAGGTCAAACATTCGGACCAGCGTTTATAATTTTTCATCAGAAATTTTTATATGTATGTTTGATCGCGCATCACGTGAAAACTACTTCATGGAATTGAATGCGGTTTTCACCAATGTATTGCTAGAGGTTTCACCTTAATTTTAGGTTTATGGAAGTCCGTTATATTTAAAACCCGATATCCACGCGAGCGACGCCGCCGGCACAGCTAGTTTTCAATAAATAAACCCATTTTCTCTTCCAGTGTGAACACAGCCTGTGACTCAGTCCGTCTCCTCGCTTCTCCTAAACCATAACTCGTATATTTATGTCTTACTTTGCCCGGGCTCCCGGATATAAGGTTACATAAACTGGTTGTTTATGTGCGGGTTCGATTCCCGTTGATGTATCGGAGGGCATGACTCCTGGACTTTTTATTTTTTAATATTATGTAGTGACAGGTCCGGTGTGGATTGGGATGTTACAGCTTTGTGGGTATTGTGTGTAGGTGTCAGATTATAAGTTTAGTTTTATATTAGACTAGCTTTTGTTTGCGGCTTTGTCCGTCATCATCATCATCAGCCTATCGCAGTCCACTGCTGGACATAGGCCTCTCCTGTTGTTCGCCACCTAAGGCAAACTTCTGGAGGATATACCCATAATCGCCACGCTGGGTAGGCGGGTTGGCGATCGCAGGGCGTAGCTTCTCGCTTCGGTGACGCTGCTGCCCGTCATCGGTCTGCTGTATTTAGCTATGCTTTCAATTGTGATGGTTATACCGCCACCAGTCCGTTGCCAGTGCCTCGTTTGTTATTCGGCAGGATACATCACGGGCAGTTGAAGTTGGCTTGGAGCGAAATGAAGATATGCCGCTCCCTTACATCCCTTTGATAAATAGACTTTGCTTGAACTCCCTTCTCCTCCCAAAACGAACTCCATACGAGGTCAAAATTCTCAAAACACGACCATATCCCATCCACACCCCATACATCAATTCGACCATAACACGCCATAATGACTCATCTACAAATAATAACACGGACGCACCATACAAATCATTGCCGTCACGAGTCCCTGCTACCGAGACCATAAATGACCATAAGTTCTTTGAAAAGATAAACTTTTAGGCCAATTATGGTATCCACGCGGCGTTTCCAAAAATCTCCTATATACGGTTTTTTTATCTTACATCACCAGGTCTCTTGACGTGACAGATCTTATCTTGAGCCATAAACATACTTTGTTTTGCCTAATCTCAACCCCAACTCCTAGCAAAATGACTCTTATCGTCTTGAACTTAAGAGTCATAATTGTTTTTAGTAGGTGAACGGCTAGGGTTGTGAAAAAGTGGTTTTTGAACTAAAATTGTCGGTCACGAATGAGATGGGCAGTGTTTACGGTTTACAAGGCAATATTATGAGTTGACACGCAGTTTCGATTTTTTTTTCTTCATTGTAGCCATATTGTGTTATACCTTTGTTGTTATTGTATGGTTTATGAGTGTAGTTATAAGTTGTAATAGACCAGTAGGTACATTTGAGGTGTGTTCTAGCCGATGAAGTGAATTTCCTTAAGTGAGTGTGAAGGTTTCTTTAGTTCTACTGTTATAGTACTACTGACTCTTTCTTTGTTTTAGTAGAAGAAAGTGCGGCAAAGGACCAAAAAGTCCACGAACGAGAGTTCGAATCTCGAGACGGGCTAATAATAGTAAGTGTATCTGTAAGAAATCACTGTAATTTGTGTAGAAAACAATTTTAGTCTCAATTCAGAGAGTAATGTTGTAGGCAAACGTCCAGTGTTGAACATAGGCCACCGCCAATGACAATAATTGTCATTTAGGGGGATTTGCCGTACCATACAGACAATAGTGGCGCGCACCAACAGGTTCAGTTCCTCGTTCCTGCCCCGTGCCATTAAATCATAGAATGCCCTTCCAGCTCATGTGTTTCCTTCCTCGTACAATCCTGAATTCTTTAGGCGGGGCGTGAAACGGCATCTCTGTGGGCCTTTAGAGTGATGGCGACAGGCGCAATGGGTTTGTTCTATTATGACTGTCGACGTAACTTTTGGGCCTCACCATCGGTTACCATCAGGTGGAGTGGGTCATCCTGAAAGCTCTTCTCATAAAAAAAGACGAAAGACAAGTTTATTTTGTTCGATAATTTTGACAACCCTCGATACTACGTCATTTTAAGCTTCGTACCATATTTTCCATATACATCCTTATCTATAATAAACTCTGTACAGATTGACAAACAATTTACCCGACCGAAAATTCAACAATAAAAATTATCTTCCAACAAAAAAATATTTCGCCTCCACCGAAATTTCCAAAGAATGAAAAACACAAGTTAATGATGACAGGGCCGAACAATCCAACGGGCGGGAACTGAAAAATGAACGAAATCGTTCATAGGAAGAAGACCCTCAAAATAATGGGAAAGAATGGAAACAAAGGGGCAATTGAAGGAAAGTATAATGAACAACAAACAATTAACACACGGACGCAGCGCCGGGAGCCGGGAGCTGGGAGCTGGGAGCCGGGAGACGGGAGACGGACGCCGAATAATATAATAGTAGTTTTTATGTCGAACGTCTCCCGGCTGTTTTGGTAATTAATTGGGTTCTGTTTTATTTGTTTTACCGACTGGTGAAGGTATACCCATCACAGTTAAAGGCGTAGCTAAATACCACAGGCCGATGACGGGCAGCAGCGTCACCGGAGAACCTACGCTCTGCGATCGCAAACCCGTTTGCTCAGCGTGACGATTATGGGTATGTCCTTCAGATGCCCTAAGTGGCGGACAACTGGAGAGGCCTATGTCCAGCAGGGGACTGCTATAGGCTAATGATGATGATGAGGATGACGACGCTGCTGCCCTATTCCTGATATTCCCTTAGTCGTCTTTTATGACACCCACGGAATGGGGTGGTCATATAATTGTGCAATAAAAATTGAATAAATATTATAGATACGCAAAGAACACGGACAATTTGATTGGTTAATCAACAAATATCATTCCATAACATAAGATTCTTAAACTTACAACAGCTCCCACACTAAATTGCGAAGCTTCAACAAAAAAAACCTATGTTTTGTTCCGACCTTCCTTTTTCCCGGCAGAAAGGGTTGCAAAATACCCTCCACCCCCCCTTAAGAAAAAACTCAACTCAAATGGAAGAATGCAGCATTTTACGTATTGTACTTTTTTTTTCATTATTTTTCCGAATGTTTCATAAATTTTCCTTTGATCGAGTCGAAGAGAAAGTATGCTTAGATTTTTTTGGCACGAGATGTTTTAATTGGCTTTTTTTTTTCCACAAAAGGTGGAATTTTCCACATTCCTTTCAGTCCGAGATTTGTAAAGTTGAGTTGTTACCATTGTAACATCATAAAGAGTATTTAAAGTCACGTGTTAACTAAGCAACCGATAATATTCTTGCTTCACTAAGTAAAACCAAGTCGCTTTTATCTGTATGTCTGTCCATGTCTGCTTAGATCTTTAAAACTACAGCTAATTCTTGAGAGAGAACATATGTTTTTTTTTTATTATTTTCATTTTTTTTTATATAGTAGATAATGACATTTTTAAAACATTCATATGCCTACCAACATCACCAAAACTCCAACCCGTCAACTGCTCGGCCATTTAAATTGTGACCGGTTCAATTTGAGTATTAATTACGAATACCCCATCCGGGAAGTGTGGATCGACGATACGTTTTTGTTGGTATTTAGTGGGTCATTAAGTCGACAATTAGTGCACTGGCAATCATTGAATGGATAGTTGACATCGTGTGCAGGGAAGGTGTAGAAATGGCACGGAATATCATTTTTTAACCGACTTCAAAAAAAGAAGGACATTCTCTGTTCGATTGTTTGTATGTTTGTCAGAGATTATCTCGCGTTTGGCTAAAGCTTTTTGGATGCGGTTTTCAGAAAAGTATTTTTTACATTCAGGAGAAGGTTTTAGTACTTTAACCGACTAAAAAAAAGGAGGTTCTGAGTTTGAAGTCAAGTTACGGTGAAGAAAGCCTGAGGAGACCTTGTGAAGAATTGTTTAGATTCTAAGAGGCATCTCATCATCTCAGTGGTCCTTCAAGGTGAGGCCGATAGGCACCGTATGTTCTCATCATCAGCCTATTGCAGTCCACTGCTGGACATAGGCCTCTCCACTTAGGATCGCAGGGCGTAGCTTCTCGCTCCGGTGACGCTGCTGTCCGTCATCGGTCTGTAGTATTTAGCTACGTCTTCCATTGGGCCCGTCGGTTGCCAGCGCCATGTTTGTTATTTGGGCCACACATGGCCATCTAGCCAAACTAAGCCGAAGCTTGGATGGGTGATAGACTACTAATACACTTACTTAATTAACACCCGGACCAATACAAACAGACATTTTAATGCACAGAAATGTTTATAATGTGCGAAAATCAAACCCAAGAGAGTTCAGAAGTCTGAGGTCACTACCAAATGCGCCATTGGGCCAGGCAAAATTAAAGCTACTTTTTAACCGACTTCGAAAAAAGGAGGAGGTTCTCAATTCGTCTGTATGTATAATATTTTTTTTATTAAGTAATTTTTTAGTCCGAACTGATCACCTGATCGAGGAGCTACGCCCCGCGATCAGCAACCCGCCTGCTCAACGTGGCGATTATGGGTAAAGCCTATATATTTGACCAAAATGGCGGACAACTGGAGAGACCTATCTCTAGAAGTGTTGGAGAAGTGAGTCTTAAACTTTGTCAATTGACGTAATACTGTTAATGTCCTTTTCTATTCTATTCACGTCCCTCCTGAAGCCCCCCATGGTAGGAAACGTCGTCCCCGTCACGTCCTCCTGGACGATGACGATCCTATTACCCTCGCCATGCTGGCCGGCCCCGCCGGCGGGGTCCTGCGCCGCGTCGTCCCCTAGCTTCCGCGTCCCGCCCGCGAAACCGGCCCGCAACCGGTCGCCCCTCTCCTCAAAACATCGTCCGTAGGGACACTCCCAGCAACGCCCTAGGCCAAGGCCCGAGCCCCACTAGGGGGCGCCCTTAGCTGTGTTGCTTAGCTTACCTAGGGGTGAAAGCCTTCCGCTCCCCCAACAGTCCGGTGATGATGACAAGGCCGGCCTGGCCATCATCGTAGTCATTTAGGGAAAAAAAATCTATTCTATTCCATAATGTTATGTACACTTTATTGTGCTACTGTGGTTTGAGTACCTAATAAACATTCTTTCTTTCTTTCTTTCTTTCAAGATAAAGACGGTACAGTGCCGAGTCTTAAGGCTCTAAAGGCGTCAAAAGTACAATTAGCGATTGAATTATATTATGCGGTCGCGTGCTTGAGCCCAGTGACGCGGCTGCCGATCACCTGCCCGCTGCAATATGAAAGTTTAGTGTGGACATTCTGATAATATTTATGGTGCCCGACCGATTTATACCATAGCATCCAAGTGGAGTGAGGTAAGTACCTCAAGTTTCTCTAATCATCATCAGCCTATTGCAGTCCGTTGCTGGACTTGAACATCTCCAGTTTTTCGCTACTTAGGGCAAACATCTGGAGAATATGTAATACCCATAATCGCTACGCTGTTCAGTTAGATTTTCGATCGAAGGGCGTAGCTTCTCGCTCTAGTGACGCTGCTGCTCGTCATCGATCTGTGGTATTTAGCTACGCCTTCAATTGTGATGGTTAATCTGCCACCAGTCTTTTGCCAAGCGTTCGTTTGTTATTCGGCAGGATGGGGCAGGGGCAGGTACGGGATAAGTACTTATGTTTAACGTGCTTCCCTATAGATATGTGTTGGTTTATAAGTAGATTTTAAAATTGATATGACCGGAAATCTCAATATCGCCTTGTCATGATCACTGGACTGTAGGAGAGCAGAAGGCTCTCACCCCTAGAACCATTGCGAGGCCCTTAAGAAAAGAAAGTAAAATAAATAAATATCAGACAACATCACATACACTGCTCTAATCCCAAAGTAAGTAGCTTAAGCACTTGTGTTATGGGTATCAGAACAACGAAGGTACCACAAATAAATATTTAAATACAAATTATAAACACCCAGACACGGAACAAACACAAGTATTCATAGTAAAGTCAATGAAATTCATTCTTTATTCCTTATTTTTCTTATTTATTTATATTTATTTATTTAATCTTTATTGCACAATTAAACTGTGTACAAAAAGCGGACTTAATGCCACATAGGCACACACATCTTATCCACATTATGATCACGTCATTTCAAAAATATGTCTCATAGGATATCCTTCGATGTACGAGTAAGCCGCGATCGAAATTGGCGTGTTCATTGCCATTCCATGCTCCGTTTCAAGCTTCCTTCAGCTGTGGGTAATTAAAATATAATACCATTCGCTTAAGACAATATTAACAGCTCTTTCGTTAATCCTTTGACCGCCAAACAATCTATACTTACTTATAATAAATCTGTAGAGAAGTCAATTCTGTACATAAAATATATTTTCAAAATAACTATCAGGGGGTGATTAGTGATCAATACTGATGCCAAAAATGCAAACAGTAAAATTTTTGCCTGTCTGTATGTTCGTTATAGAAAAAAAAACTACTGGACGGATTTTGACGAAACTTGGTACAATTATTCTTCATACTCCTGGGCAGGTTATTGTATACTTTTCATCAGGCTACAATTCATAGGAGCAGAGCAGTGTTGGGAAAACGGGAGAAATTTTTATCTGTATGTTTGATCGCGCATCACGTGAAAACTACTGCATGGAATTAAATGCGGTTTTCACCAATGTATTGCTAGAAGTCTAACTTAAAATGTAGGTACCAATTTATGGAAGTCCATTATTTTTGAAACCCTATATCCACGCGTGCGACGCCGCCGGCACAGCTAGTGAGACATAATAGAAAATCTATTTTTAGTTCTAAATCATCGTTAAAAGTTAAATACCAATCGAAAATTTTCTAATTATTTTATAGGACGATAAAAGATCTGACTACTTTCAATAAGATTTCCTAATAATATAGTAAAACGTTCACTTAATAGTAAGTACCTATTATAACTTACAAACATTCGTTTTAAAGCAAGAGAATTCTGTTAATTATACAAATTCGGGCAAGTGTAGTAATTTCTACGAGGTAGCAGCGCCAATGACAAAGTAAAGAGAATTCTTTCACGACTTAGCCCTTTGAACATAAAAAGGTTTTACAGGAAAACTTTTAATCAGGGTCCATCTGGATTACTAGGCAAACTCGATGTAGGCTTAAATACGGTACTATTTACTTTTTGTGCAAGATTCGAAAACAAGAGAAAAGAACCGGCCAAGTGCGAGTCGGACTCGCGCACGTAGGGTTCCGTACCACTGATTGAATGAAAAAAAATTAGGTAATTTGATTTATGTCGTTTAAAAAAAACGACATTTTACCACTCTCGCGCAAACTATTCAGTTTAGAAAAAAATAATGTTAGAAACCTCAACATAATTTTTAAATACCTATCCTAGATACCCCACACATATAGGTTTGATGAAAAAAAAAAATTGAGTTTCAGTTCTATGTATGGAGAACCCCAAAAATTTTGGATTTTTTTCTGATTTTATTATAATATCGGAATAAACTGGCTGTGACATACGGACGGACAGACAGACATGACGAATCTATAAGGGTCCCGTTTTTGCCATTTTGGCTACGGAACCCTAAAAAGGAAATACGAGTGATAAGAATGTTTTAAATTATAGGCCAATCGATGGTGACAAAGGTATCGATGCCATCGAAAGTTTTCTTATCGATAATGATTCATATCGATAATATCGATAGTATTTATTTTTATAGTAGCTCGTCGTAATGACTTCCCTACGACTGATGGAAAGCGAAAGAAAAGCCCAAGTCGCTGTGACAACGGGCAAATAACTGGTCAGTTACCTGTTAATTGCCACCGCCGTGCCGGCCAACCCTAACCGATGTTTCCCGAGCTCATCCCCACGAGCTCCGGAAACCATACTCATCGGCAGAAACACGACCCGGTCAGGTCATTTGGCTGCAGTATTCTATAGGGTGGAGGTCTTTCCCCGGACGGGTGGCTCGATTCGAGCTAAGATTCGCTATAGGTACCCTACCTCTCAGACATAGACTTTCGAGGTCTTCTGTCAATATTTTGGCAACGCTGACTAGTACTAAACGATTGCACTAAAACAAGTGATAAAACTATGAGTTACCTCACCCCTAGTAGGGGCCCTGGGGACATCGAGTTTAAAAATGAAAGCATAAATCACGATCTTCGGCCCTAATTAATTCCTCCAGGCTTCGTTAGGGTACGGCTTGAAATATTCGAAAAAGTTTCACCTCTTCTGCAATACGAACTCTTTGTTATCTATACTATCTTTGCCTGGATCTGAATTTCAGACTAGCATTTTTAACGGACTTCCCTAATTATTATCTTTAATTCGTTTCGTTTCAATCTATTTTATGTGTTCTATTTTAGGTAATGTAAACCGCGTTTGTAAGACTTTACCATTAGTAGAGGATTACATTTTCAGTCTAAAAATAGTTAATAAACAGTCAAATGTACATATTTTCTGATAGTGTGTATGTTATGAGAGCGAAGACAGATAAAATCCACTTGTTTTTGCACAAAAAAAAACAGTCTAAGCCAGATACAAAAATTGTGACATCATTCCAAATCACTCATCGCTTAAATACGGTAAAAAACCGCTTTTAATCGGTAAAATTACAACAAAATGGCGTTTAAAACCGTTCGAAAACGATTCGACAAACAAACAGCCAAAATATTCAATAACGGATACGTAATCGCGGTCATTAGCCGAGAAAACAATAAACAAACACGAACACACGTTTCGACTCGATCCGATCAGCGTTCGCTTGCCAAAATCAATTAGCCTCTTGTAATCAGCATTACAAACAAAATACAACACTTCAACATGAGAAAAATGACTCCTAAAGATATCAGAATTAGAGGTTACTCTTTTCCACCGCGACTGAACTTCAAATCTTGCACGAAATAATCGTAGGATATGCACTGAGACATACAGGATTACCCCAAATTGCTACCGAAGGTAAATACCTACGAAGATGATTATAAACTTCTTTTTTTAGTTTTCGATACAAAAAAACGAGTGTCGAATAACTTATGCGATGCATTGACCGCGGCGGGCGACATCAAAGGCGTTAAGCGTATGTTTTGTCCCTTTTTAATCTTTGATGAGTGAAAGGGAGAATAGTATTGTTGATGGAAAAAGTGCCCTTTACTTGGTATGGCATTTGTTAAGATGTTCGACTCGAATGCGCAAATGTGTGCGTGCGCAAGAGTCGCGAATGTCGTGTTTTGATTGCTTTGACGGTGTTTACCTTTGAGATCATTAGGTAAGAATCTTGGCCTCTAAACTGGAGGTCGTGGATTCGAGTTGGCACGGTCAACAGCCTGCCTGATGGTCTAATTAGAGGTAGACTATAGAAATTTAATAAGTCCGGAGAAATCATCCAGATATTATACAATAACCACAATGAAAGTCTTCAGTCTATCCTACCTAGTGCGATGAGATCTTTCTTCTACAGAACAGAATATATGAAGCACGTCATCGGAGCGAAAAAGCTATGTCCTGCGATCGCCAACCCGCCTGCCCAGCGTGGCGATTATGGGCATATCCTCCAGATGTTTGCCCTGTGTGGCGAGCAACTGGAGAGGCCTATGTCCAGCAGTGGACTGCAATAGGCTGGTGATGATGATGATGATGATGACTCACTGAATCCCCCTGTATCTCTAGTGAGCAGACACTTTCAGCTTTTCTTCCATGGGTCATTTATAATGCAAACTTTTCATAATGTTATGTTTATTTGGATCAATTTACAATCAATGGTATACTTACAATTTAATGTGATATTATGCTTCGCAGCAAATAAATTTCTTTTCTTTCTTTCTTTACTCTCCTTTATGACTATCGTTTGAAACCGAAGAGAGATCAAGATCAAGAGAAGAGAGAATTAATCCAATACCAACTTCAGTAAAAGTCGACACTTTCAAATTCCACAATACTAAGAAATAAGAACATTTGCTAATTAACACCAAAAAGTCTTAATTAGAACACTTTTAAATGTAAATCGCTACAGAAAGGTTTGTGAATGTGCGTAACTGCACATTAATTCTATAATTAATGCGTTCGGTATGCGAGTGTGTTTTTCAAGTAATTTTTTATTTCGATACCTGCTATAAATGCGATTTTAAATTGTATAATTCGCGAGAAATTTTAATTAAGTTTGTACTTAAAAAGCTTTAGTTGATAATTATGTTTATCATACGTCATATTCAAAGGTACAGTAGGCGACTTGATTTTTATAGTAGCAGTATTAGTGGCGTCCTGTCATGTCGTCTGACGCTAGCCAAGAGAAGCCCAAGTCACTGCGGCAACGGAGAAGTAACCAAATCAACCACTTGATCAGTTGACACTATCAAGTTATTGTGATCATCCTGACTTTTTGATGAATGGGGCAAACGGGCCTGAAGGTCACCTGATGGTAAGTGATCACTTTAGTCCATAGACAACCACTACGAGTGTTAAGATCCGCCTGCAAAATATTCGAGATGTACCTTCGATTGCCTTTCGGGACCTGACAATAAATGCCAGAGTTATCGTACAGCATGGCAGTGGCAACTGACCAATGATTGATTCGGTTACTCGTCCGTTGACGCCACGACTTGGGTTTCTTTAAGGATTTTTACATGCGAAGGGAAGCCACAATTCGGTGCTACTGCATAAATTATATAGCCAAGATAGATAGATAGATATTCTTTATTGCTCCAACATAAACATTTACAGGAAAGAGTATAGAAACATATAGTAGGTACAATGTAGGCGGTCTTATCGCTGGGAGCGATCTCTTCCAGACAACCTTCAGGTAGAGGACAATTGCTAAAGAAAAGGGGATGGCAGTGCAAACTGTTACAAGTAAGATAAAATAAAATAATATATTAAATACATAAAAGATATATAGGTATGTATACAAGCACCTCTTATTCAAAATAGCTTAGCACAATGATCAATCATCAAATTATTCCGAGAACAGGACCAGTGCTTACAAAGATAAGTTTTAAAATCGATAGAGCAATATCATTAAATTTACTCACGAAATAATGCCAGTGTACGTAATGACTAAGTGAGAAATTGATGGATTTAATTAAATTGAACCGCCATCCATCCAGTTCGTTTGCATTAAAAATCGATTCGTTGAAAACGATCTTTGTCGAATGTTGCTCTACAAAGTAATAATATTTAATACTCTCCTGACCAAGGGAGCGCTCCAGGGGTATCATCTTTTCGTTTCAAACATACGTGATGCATCCTGCTGAATAACAAACGCGGCTCTGGCATCGATTGGTGGCGGTATAACCATCACGATAATAAATAAAATATAAAATAAATAGTAGACGACATCACATACATTGCTCCGATCCCAAAGTAAGTAGCTTAAGCACTTGTGTTATGGGTATCAGAACAACGAAGGTACTACAAATAAATACTTAAATACAAATATAAACACCCAGACACGGGACAAACACGAGTGTTCATCACACGAATGTTTGTCCCGGGTGGGAATCGAACCCACGACCCTTGGTTCAGAAGGCAGGGGTCACTACCAATTGAGCCACCGAGCCAGTCAACGATGGAAGGCATAGCTAAATACCACAGACTGATGACGGGCAGTAGCGTAACCGGAGCGAGGACTTACGCCTTCCGATAGCTAACGGCCAATTGCCTTTGATACCACAGGGAAAACATTTCGACACGATCAGAGAGAGATGTAGTTTTTTTTCTTCAACATCTTCATTCACCTGGTGTTAAGTGATATCGAAGCCTTCGATGGCGCACGATTACCCAGACAGTCTCTTTAGTTTAGCCGTTTGCGTATCTACATATGCCTCTGCCCTCTGAGTCAAGGGTCGTGGGTTCGATTCCCGCACAGTGCAAACATTTGTGTTCATGAACATGTCTGTTTGTATTGGTCTGGGTGTTTTCTATGTATAATATGTATTTATTTACAAAAAAAATTATATCTAAGTAAGTTTATCAGTTGTCTAGTACCCATAGTACAAGCTTCGGCTTAGTTTGGGGCTAGGTGGCTCTGTCTGGCCCAGCGTGGCATGTCTTGGGTTATTTTTTTTATATACATATATATATTTATGTTATATAAATTACATCTTACCAATTTCTTCATTGTCGACTCGGTTCAACAACAAAACACAGTGACATTACTCCCAATAATTACAGAGTAGAGCATTAACCTTGCCTATTCATAACATCTGTACTCCGTAATACAGTTGCCACCTACTGTCCGTCTGATTGAAATCAATTTCAAAAGATTGCCCATCGATTCTACTATTGTCTGTCACAAACATTAAAAAGATCTCCCTCAATCTATTCTCATCTTAAACTCATCCAGATAGAATTCAAATTTGAAAGTGAATTATCGCCATTGAAGGCTTTGATCAACAATTTAAATAATGCTTTATGATTTTTTTGTTAAGATTCTAATGTCTAAAATATAAGATTGAATTTGGTTTCATCAATTGCAGTTCCAGAATTGTTTACAAAGTTCGATCGAGGCTTTGTGCTATCCAAATGACATGTAAGCTTTAATATATAAGGTTCAATTTGTAAAAACGGCTACACATCGATTTGTGAAGCCAAGTGTCGATCGCACAGATGATTTTCTATTAAAAATTACTCGATAAAAAAGTCGAGATGAGTCGCGTTTTCTGTTAGTTCCCATCGATGGTGTATTTATGTCTCCTCAACTGTGAGATTTGGATTAAGTTTTTGTTGTGAGATCATCTTCGATTGGTACAAGCTCAATGACAGTGACAGGTAAAAAGGCGGGCAAAAAGCGTCGGCGGCGACAAAGCAAGCCGCAGGTGACAACTACTTATGTTTACAATTGGCAGAATCTGTTAATGGAATAGAAAAAAAATGGTAAACTTCCCTCGTTCACACAGGTCTATACTCCTGATCAATGTTACAGAGTTGTAAAAATTAAAGCTTATACACTCTTAACCGAATTTCACAAAACAAACGAGGTTCTGGGAACCGACTGATGGCGCTATAACCATCACGATTGAAGGCATAGTTAGGCACGATGATAGGCAGCTGCGTCACCGGTTCGAGAAGCTAAGTCCTGCGATCGCCAACCCACCTGCCCGGCGTAGCGGTTGTAAGTAAAGCCTCCAGCTGTGGACTGCGATAGGCTGTTGATAATGACGAATTTTGGCCATAATAGCCAATGATGCTGGAGGTATTTAATATGAGTATCTCTCGTCCTTCAATAAATAGTATATTATCATGTTCGCAAGCGGGTTAGTGGCCGCAGTAGGTTTCACCTAAAAAGGCTAAAAAATATCAATTAAGTCTCTCCTTCGGCTGTCCTTTAGGCGACGAAAGGCCTATTAGCTGCAGTGCTACTATAAAAAAATATACATTTTTGTGAGCGAGACCAGACCATTGTACCACCGAACCAAACCAAGGAGAGCTCGCTCGGCTGCTTAGTTGTCACATCGC